>JAQZBX010073790.1:0-14857 GCA_029593785.1 Cabassous unicinctus | reverse complement strand
TCTTGAGAGCATGGGCAGTTCCTAATAAGGGAGGACAAACCAGTGTGTCAAGACCTCAGTCAGTGTCATCATGGGCCCCAAAGGGAGAGAGAAGGGGGAATAGAATAGATTGAACTGGGGGTATTTAGGGGGCAATGGAAGAGTTCTACATGATCTTACAATTATGGACTCAGGCCATGTTACATATCATCAAAATTTCCAAAAGTGTATAGTCTAAAAGGTAAACCATAAAGTAATCAATCAACCATGATTACTAGCTATGTTTCACTATTTGTATATCAGTTATAACAAAGATGCTATCCACATATAAAGAGGTCTTAATATGGGAAAGAGGAAAAGGGGAGGATGTTGGGTATATGAGAGTCCCCTGTATTCTGCATGTGACTTTACTGAGACCTAAAACTTCTTTGAAAGCAAAATGAAAAATAGTAAGACACTGGGGAATAAATGGAAGAAAACCCCACTGTACAGACAGAACACCAGATAGTACAGTGATGTCAGTGATATTACAGTGATGCAAAATGTCAAAATTTTTTCTTTAAATATATTTCATTATATTTTAATATCCCAATCTTTTATTTTTATTTTATTTTAATTTTTTTTAAATTTTATGTATCTTATTTCTTATATTTAAAATTATCACTACTATTTCATTTTCCTATTAATTGTATATAGCTATTTTTAATGGCTTCATTTTGAAGATGCTTTGGATCACAGAAGGTTTACAACTGGGGCAGGGGAAGATCATTGGTGTAGGGTGTCAGTTATGAGGATATACATGGGGTGAAATTCACCTGGGCATACATATAATATATATAAAAATGTTCAAAAGTTCACAGGGCATTGTCACAGTGGGTGGAGAATCACTCAATAAATAAGAGAATACTGAATTCCCATCCTGGAGAGCTCTGCCACATTCTCTAAGGGAGCAGCAACAGTCCCCAACATGCAGGGGCGGTGACTGGCAAAGGAACATGATCCACTGATGAGCCCTTGATATTGATGACTATGCTTATGAGCCTTTGCTCTTGAAATTGAAATTTAGCCTATTGTTGTGGAGTGCCTAAGAGTTGCCCCTTGAGACTCTCCTTGTTGCTCAAATGAGGCCTTTCTCAAAGCCAAACACAGCATATAAATGCATTACCTTACCCCCTGCATGGGACATGACTCCTGGGGATGAGCCTCCCTGGCACCAAGGGATTACTACCAGCACCAACTAGCAATGCAACTGGAAAAAGACCTTGAATAAAAGGGGGGAAGATAAGGATAAATGAGTTTATATGGCTTAGAGACTTTGTAGTGAGTCAGGAGGTCATCCCAGGGGTAACGCTTACACATATCCCAGCAGGATCTCATAGACTGCCAAAGTGGATACTACCCAAAATATTGGGACTTTTGAGGACTGTGGAAACACCCAGGTCCTATGGTCAGGGCAGATAGCTCCAGAATTTGATGTCTTGCCAGTGGACCCTAATTTGGATTTTGTGCTCCTGAGAGTGACAGAGTTGGATTCAATTATGTCTTCCCTGCACATGGATCATCTGTCCCTTCTATTTAAACCTATACTTGGTGCTGGACTTTGTAGGTGTACATCCAAGAGACTCGAGTCTTTGGGCTTTCCATGTGTGAGCTGGGCCTGGAACCCCAGCAGAGTTGCAACACCTACTCTGCAGCTCATTGAACTCACCCAGTAAAAGAATATGATGATGGACAATGAATATCCCAAGGAACAGAGAGAGTCTACAACTGCAAGCAAAATAGTCCCATCCCTCTTCCCCATGGGATAGAAGCCCTCTCTCAATTAGAGGTGGAGTGGACATCACCATCCCAGAATCTTCAGGATTAGGGAAAGAACTATGGACTAAATTGGATTTACTGGTATTCTACTATAGACATATTGTGATTCTAGCAATGGAAGAAACTACAACATTGATGTGGACCCAGTGGCTGCTGGAGGCTCTGTGGACAGGGAGAGGAAAAAATAGTTGTAATACGGAGGCTTTTTTGAGACTTGGGAATCATCCTGAATGATATTGCAATGACAGATATAGGCCATTTTATATCATCAGATAACATGCAGAATTGTGTGGGAAAGAGTGTAGACTACAATGTGAACTATGGCCCATGCTTAAAAGCAAAGCCCAAGGATGCGTTTATCAATTGCAATGAATGTTCCACACTAATGAAGGATTCTTCTGTGGGAGGATGTGGCAGGTGTGGGGAGTGGGGCATATGGGAATCCCTAAATTTTTTGTGTAACATTTATGTAATCTAAGTGTCTTTTAAAAATATTTTAAATATATTATTAAAAATATATTTATAATGCATTGTCTTCCCCCCAGCATGGGACATGACTCCTGGGGATGAGTATCCCTGACACTGAGGGATTACTGCCAAGTACCAACTAGCAATGGAGGGAGACATTGACTAAAAGGGGGAAAGGGTAAATTCAAATGAGTTTATAAGGCTAGGAGACTTCAAAGTGTGTTGGGATGTCATTCCAGATTTTATGCTTATGCATATCTCAGCAGGATCTCATCGAATGCCACGGTAACTATTGCTTCAAATAGCAGGGCTCCTGAGGGATCTGGAGACATCCAGATGCTACAGGCAGGCCTGGCACGTCAGGAGTTTGCTGCCCTGCCAGTAGGCCCTACTTTCAAATTTATGCTCACCAGTGTGTCAGAGTTGGACTCAGTTGTGGTTTCCCTACACATTGCTCTTCTGCCCCTTCCATATGAACCTATAGTTAGTACTAAAGTTGATAGGTTTATGTCCAAGAGACTTAAATATTTGGCCTTTCCATGTGCCAGTCAGGCCCTGAAACTCAACAGAGTTGCAATACCTACTCTCCAGTTCATTCTACTCACTCAGTAGAGCTAAAAAGGAAATGATGGTGGAAAACAACCATCCCAAGTAACAGAGAAAATCTACAACTGGAAGCAAGATAGTGGCCTCCATTTGTCTCATGGGATCTAAGTCCCTTCTCAATTAGAAGCAGAGTTGGCATCACCATCCCAGAATCCTCAGAATTTTGCAATAAACAATGGACTAGAGTAGACTATTATTCAACTATAGGCTTATTGTGATTCTAGCAATGGAATAACTTTTATCATTGATATAGAGGCAGTGGCCACTGGAAGTTCTGATGGGAGGGGAAGGGGAAAATAGATTTATAATGGGGGTATTTTGGGGACATTGGAATTGTCCTGAATGACATTACAATGACAAATACAGATCATTATGTTTCTTGTCATAACTTATAAAATTGTGCAGGAGAAAGTTTGAACTGTAATTTAACTATATTCCAGACTTATTGTCAATGCTCCTGTACAGGTTCGTCAATTGTAATAAATATACCACGACAATGAAGGGTGTTGTTAATGTAGGAAAGTTAAGGAGAAGTAGGGAGTGGGGCATATGGGAATCCCTTACGTTCTTTTAAGTATCATTTATGTAATCTAAGTATCTTAAAAAATAATAAATTTAAAATATGTGGCAGGGGTGGATCCCTGGGGCATGATGTCAGTGGTGGGGAGACGTTTGGGTAGGAATGCACCTGGATCATGCCTGTATGGAATATGAATTTGTTCAAGTGGTCATAAGGTGTTGACTAGGTGAGTGGAGATATACACAATAACATAAAGAATATTGAATTCCCATCCTAGTGAGTACTTCTACATTCTCTAATAGAGGGGCAAGAAGCACTAGAGCACTTGGGCAGTGCCTAGCGAAGGAAGACAAAGCAATGCTCTAGGCCCTTGATATTGATATTTGTACTTATGAACCTCATTCTTGTGAAATTGAAACTTAACCTAGTATTATATATTGCCTAATATTGACTGCCTGAAGGCCTCCTTTTTGCTCAACTGTGGCCTCTCTCTAAGTCAAACAGAGCATATAAACTCACAGCCTTATCTGGAGCATTGTACATGATTCAAAGGGATAAGGCTCACTGGCACTGAGGGATTATTACCAAGTACCATATGACAATGCTTTTGGAAAAAGACCTGTACAAAAAGGGAGAAATATTTAATACATTGATTATATATGACTAAGATATTTCAAAGTGAGTTGAGCAGTCATTCCAGAGGTTACATGTATGCATGTCTCAAGAGGATCTCATTGAGTGCTACAGTAAACACTGCCTCAAGCAGAGAGAATCCTGAGGTCTCTAGAGACATCTAGACACTGCAGGCAATCCCAGAAATTTGGCTCTCTGTCAGTAGGCCTTGCCTTGGAATATATGTAAGGTATACATTGATCTCCCAATGTAGCAGAATTAAACTAAAATATAATTTTCCTACACATCACTGTCATACCCCTTTTATTTGAACCTATAATTAGCACTATACCCATTAAATACCTGTCCTAGAGAATTAAATCTTCTGGCTGTTCATATGACAGTTGAACCATGAATCTCAGCAGAGTTGAATCCAATACCTACTCTCCAGTTCATCAGACTCATCCAGGACAAATAAAATATGATGAAGGACAATGCCCATTTCAAAATAACAGAGATTATATACAACTGTGAGCATGACAGTTCCATCCATCTGCCTCATGGGTTCTAAGTCCCCTCTCAGCTGGAAACAGAGTGGTCATCATCATCCTGAAATCCTCAAGATTGAGAAATGAACAAACAGAAAGGGGGTATACAAATAGGGACTGTAGTAAACTTGTTGTTATTTTAATAGTTGAAGAAATTATAACATTTTTATAAAGGCAGTGGTCACCAGAATTTCTGAGGGGAGGGAGGAGGAAGAATAGATGAAACATGGGGCATTTTGGGGTCATTGGAATTGTTCTGCATGACATGCCAATAATGAATACGGACCATTATGCATTTTGTCAAAACCTATAAAATGGCACAGTGCAAAGTGTAAACCATAATGTAAACTAAACACCATCTTTAGTAGCAAAGCATCAATATGTGTTCATACATTGTAACAAAGGTACCACATTAATGAAAAATGTTAATGGAGAAATTGTGGGATGGGAGGATTATATGGGAATCCCCTCTTTTTTTGATATAACATTTTTGTAATCTAAAGCTTCTTTAATAAAAAGAGTTAATTACTTAAAAAATAAAGTGGTCAAAGGAGATCTGAGGGAAGGGAAGAGGTAGAATGGGGGTAACATGGAGCATTTGGGGGACATTGGAAGTGTTCTGCATGACATTTCAATGATGAAAACAGGCCATTATCCATTTTGTCAATACTATAAAATTGTGTGATGCAAAGTGTAACCATAGTGTAAACTACAGACCATGCTTAAGAGCAATGCTTCAATAACTCCTCATCATTTTTAATGTATGTACCACACTAATAAATGATGTTAATTGGGGAAAGTGTGGGAGAGGTGGGGATGGTGTATATGGGAATTCCCTACATTTTTTACATTCTAGTTAATAATCTAAAGCTTCTTTAAAAATAAAGAAAAAAACAAAAGAAAATCTTGCACACAAAAAAACAGTAAGACAGATGCGGGTTGTGGGAAAATAGTAAAGTAGGGATCTCTAGAACCTATTACATCCACAAAAACAAATATGATGTAGACAGAAACTGTATGGAAAAACTGGTGGCTAGAACATTACAAAGCATCCAGGGAAGAGTGGAAGAAAGAGACAGATAATTTATAATAAAGAGCAATAAATTTCTTTCTCTGTTGGCTACTGGTGCCCAACCCACTCTCATAGCAGCATGTTGTGGGATCCAGCCACTGGCCAGTTCATTGGTGACAGAAAAAGACTTAAAACTCCTCTTCCCAAGACCAAGGGTGGACATAGCTGATCACTGATCCTTGGTTTTGGTGAGTGATTTTGAATCATTGGCAGCATATTTCTGAAAGAAGCTACATTTTCAACCCACATGGACAGAGTGCTAACCATGGTTTCAAGCTACCCCTGACAGGGTCAGCAGCAGAGGAAATTATAGATGCAGTACTTCCTCAGGGCTATGGGGGACAGTTAGTTGAAGAGCTGCATTTGCTGGCAACACCAGGAATTCTCCATTCTGTGTAGCCATTGGAAAACCTCTTGACACTTTCTTGATCTCCCCAGTAGGGCACTTCAGAACCAGTTTTTACTCCCTTTGTAGGCCCATGGCCTTGTTTTGTCTGGGAAAATCTGATCTGTTGAGACCCCACAGAATTTCCTTTCCAGGTAAAAACAGCTTCAGACAATGAAATGAGTGTAACAATAGAGGCAGATAGGCTGGGGCAAAGGCCTGCAGGCTTCAACCATCCAGGACAGACAAGTGGTCTCCAGGTAATCAGAGAGAACAATCAAACTCCACTAAATTGTGAAACTCCAAAGCAACTAACAAGCAAAAACCCAGGACAAGACAGAGTCCAAGAAAGACAAGGTAAACCCTGAACACTGCATTTGCCTTAAGTAGTCCTTCCTGATAAGAAGTTGAGGCTTTGAAAAATTTGTTTTATCACTGGCTGCATTAAAAAGTCAAGAAACAGACATCTCTGGGAATAAATCCCAGAGTTAACATTTTGATATATTAAAATGTAAATTTACAACGAACTGAAAATGAGTACAAGACAAATAAAGAAAAAGGAAATAACTGCCCATTGAAGGAAGTGGATAAAATCCAGAAAACAGAAATGAAGAAGACAAGAATGTGAACATGGTGAAGCAAGCACTTAAAAGTGATCTTAAAAATGTTTAAGGAGATGAAAGAATATACAGAGAAAAAACTAAAGGATATCAAGTTCACAAAACAAGTCCCATAAATAAAAAAATATTGAAATCATACCATTTATATTCTCTAACTACAAAGAAAAATTCACAAATATGTGGAAATTAAACAACATACTCTTAAACAACCAATTGGTTAAAGAAGGAATGAAAAGTATGAGATTGAAATGAGAAAGAAATTTACTAACCATCTTGATTTGCCTGAACTTTCATTTTATCTGGGGAATTATAAGAAGAAACAGAGGTTAACTGAAGCAAGCTGCAATACTAATAATCCTTTGTGGTGCTGATAAAAAGAAATAAAAATAAAGAAAATAAAAACCTGCCCCAGTCTGGGAGGAAGAACTGTAATAAAAAACTTCAAGTTGATACCAGCAATGTATGTGGGTCTTCACCAAATGGCCATGATCTTACTCAATAAAAGGCCAACATCAGGGATGGATGTGGCTCAAGTGGTTGGGCATCCATCTCCCATATGGAGGGACCTGCGTTCAATCCCCAGGACCTCCCATTAAAAAAATAAATAAATTAAAAGGCCAACATCAACAAAGGCCATAATCTAACATCAACATCCTGGTTGCTAATTAACAAACTGGGACATCGGGCTGGAATCCCATACCATTCCCATCCAGTAGTTGACATAGCTCAAATACTAATCATCCTCACCCCTCCCTATTCCCCCCCCCACCACCTTTCCTTTGTTTCAAGGAACCATATAAGCTGCTCGTCCAGCTAAACCTTTTGAGCAGAAACTTCTTTTGATGCTGCTTCTGCGTTAATGCTACTTTAGCTCAATAAACTTGTTCTGCACCCCTTTTTAAAGTCTGTTTTATTTCCAGCAGAACATTGCTTGGTGTAGAGAAGTGCGTGTAGAAGAAGGTGGATGCTGGGATGATCCCTTTGATACCTCAGAGAGGAGCAAGGTACCTGTAGAAATCCTTTGTGTTCCATACTCTCTGGGTTTGTCTCCTGGTGCACCCGGCTAGACCCTCTCACATCTTTGAACTCCTGTCATATTGCAGTTGAAATCAAAATCCATTTCTTGAGCTAAAGTCTGGTTGGGCTCTCTGTCATGGCTTCTGTTTTTGGCCATCAGGTAAGAGAATTCTCTTCTGTTTCTGCTATTTTATTGTTTTTCTACTATCATGGGAAAAAACCAGTAAGTTTTATGTTTCTGTACTTCTGTGCTTCTGTGGTTTGCATCTGTCTGTCACTTTATTGTCTATTTTCCTACCTCCAGATGGTAATTATAAACTAAATGAAAATTCTTAAGAGCTCTATTCAAATTGCTAAAAAATTAAATAAGCAGTTATATTGATAAATGAATACTCCAGAAGCACAAATAGGAAAAGCCAAGCAAGACAAAAAGTCATATAAAATTGGACTAAGGGAACTATTTAAAGGAAAGAAACTAAAAAGTTTTTTTCCTGACTTATTCCATAGCCTATCATGCTCCCAGAGTCTTCTCCTAACCTTGAAAACTGTGTTGAGAAACTATGGTGGATGTGCTGGGTGGGGAAAGATAGGGGAGATGTGAGTTCAGCTTAGAATTCTGTGTACTAGGCCTGGAAATCAAAAATGATAAGGACAGAGGGGATATTACAGAATAAACCTTGTTTTGTATAGTTTCTCCTATAATTCCCCAATTAAATATTAAAAGCTTTGAGATGAGAGTAATCCAAATTCCAGCAAGTACAGAAAAGATCCTTAAAAGCTATAAAAAAAGTTTTTCTAAAACATGATTGAAACAAATTAAACAATTATAATATATTCTCCAGAGCCTGATAACTAGTCAGTATGTTTTTGAGCTATACAATTTTAAAGTATTGCAAAACTTTAAAGTATTTTGAAAACTAAAAATTTAACCTATGGATGGAAAAAAAAAGAAAAAGCATTTCTTCATTTCTTATGTAATGATTATTTTGTTTTTTATTCTACTTGGGTATAATCTTCTAATGTTTATATAGATAATAATAAAATAAGGTATACCACTGAGTCTGTTAAATTTTTAAGATGATGAAAATTTTAAGTTTTTGGTTAATGAAATTGTTATAAATATCTTTTAAAAATAATTGTTCTGCCTAAAATTGAAATGACTAGTTTTTTCACAGAACAGAATGAGCGATATACAATGGATATGAAAGAAGTAGAAGGTTTGTGGAAAGCTTGTTTAAGGGGGTCTTTTTTATACTAAGATAAGATGGCTAGTTTTCATAAAATTAGGATGGAAATATGTAAGACTAGACTTGAATGCATATGCTAAGTTGTAGAAAGGTTAGTGGAAGTGAATTTCACTTATTGCTTACTATAATCCAATAAACTAATGTAAAGGTGGAATTTTTCTTGAGATGAAGTAACCAGTCTATGGGGTTATGGATGGTTATGGGAAGTTTATAAAAGAATTTTTCCAAACTGAAAAATTCAAAAAATCATTATAAAGTAAAAATCTAGGAGTTGATTTTAATAACAAAAAGTAACTGTATTACAAAAACCTATTGTCAAACTGTTTGTAATTTATGGTAAAATTTGTTTACCAAATGGTGTTCTGGTGCAAAACTAAAATGTGACTTTCTCTGTGTTAAAGTAACACATTTTTCTAAAATGTCTGGTCCATCTTGAGTGGAAGGATATAAAAATCATTTTAAAATAATTCATGTATATAAAGAACAAAGAATCTGTACTTTATCAGAATGGATTATCATATCCTTAATGTTTTTAAAAAATACAGGGTCACTGTTATTTTGGAAGTTAACTCTTTCTTAAACTATTTTACTAACTTATTGGTCACTGTGATAAATAGAGACCTGCTTAAATATCATGTTCAGGCCTGAAAACCTTTAATATTCTAATAAAAGCATTAAGGATATCTTTAATTGCAAACCTTTAGAAATAATTTGTTCTTTCACCTTGTAAAAAGTGAGATGCTGAAATATATACACTTAATACATGTAAAAATCCATACTACATTTACCATTTTGAAGTTTTAATTAATCACCCACCTTACTAAAAGTAATATAGTCTTAAGGTAGGCATATTAATGTTCTTATAAATGTGTAATTATATTGAGGTGATGATAGCAGGAAGATAATTTTGATTCCATTAGGAATCTTAAGTTTTCATAAAGTTATTAAAAAAATAGTTTTCTTCCAGTACTGCTGAGTCTCTTTGTCTTAAACATCTCTTCTTTCTAAAAGAAGAAAATGTAAGAAAAAAATAAATTTGTAAAGTAAATACATATTTGGGGATTGAATAAAAAATTATTAATGACTTTTTTAAAGGTATCACTGTCTATTCTATTCTAATACTGATCAGCATGATAATATTGTTGGTTATAGTTTTAGTTATTCTTAGAAAAATGTGATGTGATACAAACACAATCTCTTATCAGTTACACTGTCTTGCTCTGATACTTCTCTAAAAAACGTGCAGTCACACCCATTGTAAATAAAAAGGGACTTTAAAGGAAAAGCAAGGCAAAAGTTTGTTTTGACTGTTTATTAACATAATCTTGGTAAATGAGTAAAAGTAAAATTAAACAAAACTTGTACTGTAAATTGTAATTAATAAACTCTAAAAATAGCTTTACTTAAGGAAATTAGGGCCTAGATTGTAAGCTTTTCCAGCGGTCACATTTATTCTTGAGCTTTGATCTCTGATTGTTATTTCTAAATCCTGAAATGCTTTGCTCTTTAGGTATAACCTAATAGCTCCCAGGAATTTAAGTACCCATGTGACACCTGGAACCCAGAGTTAGGAAGTTATAAAAGTGATGAAGAATCAGCCCTATGGCTACACAAAAAAAGTGGCCATAGAGAAGTTATGTACTAGTCTGCCAAAGCAATGCTGATGCAAAACACCAGAAGCTTACAGTCACCAGGCCATAAAGCATGTTACTTCCCTCACCAAAGTTTGTTGCCATTTATTGGAGTAAGGTGGCTGCTGATATCTGCCAAGAGTTCAGGCTTCCTGGATTCCTCTCTTCCTGGGGCTTGCTTTTCTCTGGGCTCAGGCTTGCTTCTCTCCACAAGGCCAGGTGTAGACTATCAAGCGAATGGCTCTTCTCTTCTCCTGGGACCTTCTCCCTTTCCTCACAACCAAGCTTCTTTGTGTGCTTACTTCCCCAGGCTCCAGAATTAAAACTCCAAACTTCCTCCTCTGCAGTGCAGATTCTCTGTTAGTCCCTGCCCAAAAAGGGGTGGGAACTCAACTTCCTACTGATGTGGTCCAATCAAATCATCAATCATTATTTAATCAAGTAAAATAAAACCTCTAAATCCAATACACTCTAATATGCCCAGAGGAAAATACCAGTTTACAAACATAATCCAATATTTCTTTTTGGAATTCACCAATAATATCAAACTGCCAAACTTCCATGGGGTGATAAAACAAATTGGCATTATGGCTTGCTCTTTTGGAGGGGTAACTTGTATGATTTTGTAAGCCTGGATCTGCACACTCTAAGCAAATGTCCTAGGGCCTATGGGAGAAAGTTCCACTGTTATATTATTCACTGGAGAAAACCTCCCCCTCTGGGAATCTGCTAAACATTTGTGCGTGTTCCCCTAGGCTTCTTTTCCAGATTCACCGGGCTTCTTCTAACTTCTTCCTTGACTGGGCTGCCACTGGAGCAACAATCCATGATCAATCAGACTGTTAGAAGTGCAGATATCTGCCAGCATCTGTCGTCTCTGGTCTCCCATGAAATATGTTCCCCTTATCTTTAATACAAGAGCTGTTCTTTTAGGTGGTAACTCCCAGAGCCCAGGAACTCCTGTAATTGCTTATCATGTTATATTGTAGCTTTTGACTTACATCACAGTACTACCATTTATAAATCCCTGTTCTATGCTCAGGGCCTTTTATAGAAGAGGTTGTGAAAAGATTGTAAGAACTGTAGAACAGGGTGAATTCTAGCATAAATAAATTTGCATTTTCCCCCACAGCATTTTAGTTCTTTCCTCCCCAAACTTCTGTAGGAATCATTGTTAAAACCCCATTTCCTAGGGCTTCCTAATTACTCCCTGGGCTTCCAACTGTTTATGAATGACAAAGGAGGGAATGCCTGTGGGGTATTATCCCAAAGACATGCTGATCATTATCAACCCATGGGCTATGATAGGCAGACCCTCTAGATGCAGTAATTTCAGGCTTTCCTTCTTGCCTATGTGCAGTCATTGCCACTGCAACTTTAGCTCGGGCAGTCTCTGAAAAAACCTTAGTTTGCCTTTCACAATTTTTGTGCTTCCTACCATGGAGACTTTACTAAAGAGCCATCATACCTATCAGTTCTCTGTGAGCTGCCTGGCACAACTAGAAGCCTCCCTTATAAGCAACCCTAATATTTCAAATGAGCATGTTAAGACTCTCAACCCTGTCACTTTCCTCTCTGACTTGGCCACCAAAGATGACCTTGAGCCCCATAACTGTGTCACCCTTCTTGACTTAGCTCTCAGTTCAAGACCAGACCTCAGTGAAGCCCCTCTGAAAGAACCTATATCTGGATGTTCTATCAGTGGATAAAGAATTTTTCCTGTAAGACAAGCAACTGCAACATCTGTAGCCGAAATTCTGTTAGAAAAGATAATCTCCTGGTGGAGATAATGGGCACACATGAAATTCCCACTATTAACATCTTCTCTAATGTAGAAAGACATAATATTTTCCTCTAAGATCAGAAACAGGACATAGATGTCCACAGTTGCCTCCGATATTCAACAATATCCTGGAAGTTCTTGACTGAACAATTAGGCAAGAAAAAGAAATAAAAGGCATCCTAATTGGAAAATAAGTAGTAAACCTTTCCTTATTTGCAGAAGACATGATCCTTTATAAAGAAAATCATGGAAAATTCATTACATAGCTCATTTATGCCAGGGGCAGGGGGAATCATCACCAAAAACCTATAGGGTTTTTGAACAATTTAATTTAAAAAATCAAGAAATAAATTATACTCAGAATAACAACTAAAATACTCACATATCTAGAAATAAATCTACCCAAGGATGTAAAAGGCTTCTACTCAGAAAACTACAAAATTTTGATAAAAAAGATCAAAGAAAACCTAAAAAAGTAGAAGGACATTCTGCATTCATGTTTTGGAAGATTAAGTATTATTAAGGTGTCAACCTTACTCAAAGCAATTAGAGATTCAATGCAGTCCAAAGCAAAATCTGAAAAACTTTCTTTGTAGAAATAGCAAATTGAGTATCCAATTTATATGAAAAGTTAGGAGACCCTGAAGAGATTAAGCCATCTTTAAAAAAAAGAATGAAGTTGGAGGACTCACACTTCCTGATCTTAAAACATAACAAATCCACAGTTTTCAAAAAACAGCATGGACCTGGCACAAGGACAGTTATGTAGACCAATGGAATCGACTTGAGAGTTCAAAAATCAAACCTCACTTTTATGGCCAACCAAATTTTGACAGGGGTTGGAAATAAATCAATTGGGAAGAATAGTCTGTTCAGCAAATGTGCTGAGAGAACTGGAGAAAAAGAAGGAGGACCCCTACCTCAAACCATATATAAAAATCAAGTCAAAATGACCAAATACATAAATATAAGAGTGAGAGCTATCAAACTCCTAGAAGAAAACATAGGGAAGCATCCTCAGGACCTTGACTTAGGTAATGTTTTCTTAGATTTTATAAACAAAGCTAATACAACAAAAGTAAAATAGATAAATAGAACATAAAACAAAACAAAACACAACTTTTCTGCCTCAAAGGAATTTATCAGGAAAGCAAAAGGACCACCTACACAAAGGGAGAAAATACTTGGAAACTACATGTATTATAAAGATTTAATATCCAGAATTTATAAAGAATTCTTTACTTAATAACAAAAAGACAAAAAAATAAAATAAAATGGGCAAAAGACTTGAATAGATATCTCTCTAAAGCAGATATACAAAAGACCAGAAAACACATGAAAAGATGATTAACATCCCTAGCCAGCAGGGGACTGTGAAAACAAACCCCAATAAGATAAAATTTCACACCCATTAGAATAGGATTTATTAATAAAATGGGAAATAGCAAGTGTTGGAGAAGATGCAGAGAAATGGAACACTCATGCATTCTTGGTTGCACTGTGCAAAACAATAGTGCAGCCACAGTGCAAGACAGAGATGTGGTTACTTAGAAAGTTAAATACAGAAATATCATTTGGTCTGGCTACCCCATTACTCAGCATATAGCCAAAAGAATTGAAAGCAGGTACTCAGATATTAACGCACAAATGTTCATAATGACATTAATTACAATTGTCAAAATGTGGACACAACCCAAGTATCAATCAACAAATTAATGATACATAAAATGCAGTATATAAATGTAATGGGATATTATACAGCCACAAAATATTGAATTCCTATACATAAAACAGCATGGATGAACTTAGAAGACATCATATTGATTGAAATAAGCCACAAAACAAAGGACAATTTTTGTATGATCTCACTGAATTGAAACAATTAGAGCAAGCAAACTCATAAGTGTCAGAACCTAGAATAAAGTTTAGGGGATAAGGAATGGGAAGTTAAGTCTTAAAATGAACAGAATTATCCAACTCCACACCAGATAAGTATTTCCAGCTCACTTAATAAGGATGGTGTGGGAGTCTGGAGAAATCTAAGAAACGTTTATGAAGATCACAGTTCAGGGATATAGTTGACCTTTATGATTGAAATTTAATTATAATATTATAAAAAGTGTATTCACCTCCATACCTTACCAGCTTTTAAACAGAATGCCAATATAATAAAAGTTAAACATAGTTAAAGCAACTGCATGACTTAGAATATCTAAGGGAAACTTTTAAGGGAAAATAAAAGAAAATGGGGGAAACAAAAAGATAGGCATTATAATAATTGTAATTCCCTTTAATCTATAGATAGAGAAAATGTTAAACACAACCCAACTCCTAACCAGTTTTCCATAACACCTCACATTAAAGTCTTAATCTCACTTCCTGTCATGTATGGCTTTCAGCAAAAATGAAAAGATATGCTAAAAGCAAGAAAAAGCAGTCTGAAGAGGCAAAGAAAGCAACAAAACCAGACATAGATATCACAGATTTTGTAAATATCAAAGAGGGAATTTAAAATAACTATATTTCAAATGCTAATGAAAAGTAAGCAACA
>JAQZBX010073789.1:0-14857 GCA_029593785.1 Cabassous unicinctus | reverse complement strand
CTCAGCTGAAACAAACATTTCTCCAAAACTTGACTTGTTTCCACTTAAAATAATTTATATGAAATCCTAGTATATTTAACCATTTTAAGTAATTTCTTAAGTGCCCTTCTGCACAGTTTCTTTTCAATTTTTCCTTCAAACTCACTCTAAGAAAGGCCATTTAAATTGCTTTAGCAGTTTAGTGATACTAATAACTCAATAAAAAATGCTTTTGCATAGAGAAATTGATTCTTTTTTCTATGTATTTATAATAGCTTTATGTAATAGTTTTCCATATCTTCTCTAACTCACATCTATATTATTCTACCAGATTCCCCAAATTTTACTTTGGCTAAATCTGACATAAAAGAATTTCAAGGAAGCCAAATATCATTTGATTTTTTTTTTAACCAATCCAAACTTAAACACAACACTGAGACTAAGTAGAACATAGTAAATTTTTTAAACCTTTAGCTATCTAATCTTCTGCATGTTTGTTTCCCTGGTATGTGTTCTGCCTAATGCTTGTATATCTCTCTGTTTGCTTTCTCTTTCTGCTATCTTTGGCTGGCTTATCCCCAATTAGCTTTCTCCAAGCCCTACACCTGCCACTCAGAGTCCCAAGAAACCTCCAGCAAAGGACCCATTAGCGGATCTTAACATCAAGGATTTCTTGTAAACAATTTAAGGTATCTAATATTGAGCTTTTCCTGTGGGCTTGTAATAATCAGCTATGCAATGCTTTGATATTTCAGTGTGTTATTTGTTATTTCTGTATTTTGAATCGATATCTTTATTAATAATAAGTTGAGTGTTTATACTTTTGAAATCAATATGAAAAGCTACCATTATCGATGAATTTTTAAAAATCTGAATTTATAAAACCAGGAGGGAGAGAAAACTTACAAATTGTCATTATACTAATAAAGCACAAAGATTATAGTGGTAAAGCAAAAAGTTGCCCAACATGCTTGTTAAGTTAGAAAATGACCATTTATTACGCGATGACTGAAATTTATATAAAAAGTTAGCAGTTACAGTATTGCATTTAGAAATTTTCAAGAATGCATTTGGCTATATAAACATATTTTTGTTTATTTTGCTTCATAAAGTAAAGCTTAGATTATTACCATTGACATTTCTGCACTAAAGCAGAATTTTAAATTTCTAATATTCTAGTTTTAAATTTCTAATATAATTTATGAAATGATTAATGGTGAAGTTATGGAAGGAAGCCAATGAAGAAAAAAATGCTTGCTGTTAACCTCAGCACTTAACATGGTAGGTAGGTATTCAACAAATATTTGCTTAATGTGGATAAACAATAATAATGCTTTTGTTTACACAGTATTTTTCTGTCTTCTTCCTAGTCATTAGCTCATTTGGCCTTCTCAATAGAAGATAAACCCTGTAAGAAACACTGGCCACACACTTTTTGTCTCCATTTCACAGATAAAGAAACTGATCCTTGTGCATTAAGTGGCATGCCCAAGGTCACAGAGTCAGTAAGTGGGAGAGAAGGAAGAATGTCCCAGTTTTTTGACCACTGTCTAGTGATGTTTTATTATACATTTACTGCCTATATCTATGAAAAATTCTCCCTAATGCCTTCTAAAATTTTTGCAAATTCCTGTTTCATGATTTTTTCTTATACAAGATTAATAATTTATCATTTTTAAGGCCTTGACATCTCAGCCAAGTAATATCTCCCTGTGCCCAGCATTTGTATTCCACTTTGGTTTGAACTGGGCTGATGTAGGCATAAGTAAGACAGTGAGCACTTCTTTCATAGCAACTAAAATTTCAGGGTGACCAAGAAAACTGCGCAGAACAGTCTTTTACTCATGTCTTATTCAGTAAATATTGCCTTCATCATAAGCCAGGGTATTTGATAAATGCTGGAACAGAGATGCTCAAGACAGTCCCTGTTCACAGGGATTCACAGTTAAGAGGGCAACAGACACAGATTATTCCATGATCTCAGAGAAGAGGTAGCTACCTATCTTAGCCACAAGAGCCCAGGAGAGGTTCCCCAGTGGATATGACTGGTGAAGGATGAAAAAGCCAGCAGTTCAAGCAGGGAATAGCATGAGTGAAGGCATCAAGATACCAGGAATATGGCCCTTCTCTTGTATTCTGTCACTTGTTCAGCTGTTTAGAAAGTGGCTTATTGAACAACATATCTGAATAGAAGCAAAAAATAATAGATGCCACTGTCCTTCCTTTTTTTTTTTTTATTGCCCTTTTTTTAAAGGTTAGATATTCTTAATTAGCACTGATATCTTACTACTAAGGTTTCTAATATTTATCCATTTTCAAAATTTTGCTGATATAATTTTTATCTACAATGAAACTATGCATTGAAAGTTTTTTTTTTAATTTTCCTGGCTGAAATTTTAAGCTTGTTTTAAAGAATTGTGAGAAGTAAATAAATGTGAGTTTGTAGATACAGAACAAAGCGTAAAACAATACCTTTTGTGTAATAATTGTGAAGTCAAATTGCAGGGGAGGTAAGAAGTTTGAGGAGTATGTAATAGTCTGTTTTCTAACTCAAGTGCTTTTTTATCTTTACAGCTGCAATTTTTGTGACTGAAAAGGAAAAAATATTTGGAGATTTAAAATAAGATCGATGCTCAGAGTTTCAAAGTGAGCCACCAGTACCAAACCCGATGCTTACTCATAACTTCTCTTCCAACATGTGTAGCCCAGCTGTGAAAATGAACATTAGGAATGTGTACTACCTTAGCTGTTATCCCTACTCTCGAAATTGTAGTGTATTTGGGTTATTTGTGTGTTGTACGATGTAAACAATGAATGAATGTTTCTGATAACCTCTAATGCTTTTCTGGACCTCGCTCATGGACGGATGATGCAGCTGTTGTATGGTGAGCCATTTGGAAAGATGTGTCTGTGTTTCCGAAGGTTTCAATGTATATATAACTTTTTGACATACCCTAAACTCTCCCCATAAATTCTCTTTTCTTCGGTATCTCTGTTACAAGCATAGTGTGATATTATCAGATAGTAAGGAAGACACTCTTAACTATACAAAACTTTTTTCAGTGTGGAGTACATTTTTCCTATTACAGGAACTTCAACTGTTGTGAGAAATGTTTATTTTTGTGGCACTGTATATGTTAAGAAATTTTATTTTAAAAAGTATAAATGTTAATGTCCATAATAAATGCTTCTCTTTGAAGCTACCTTATCAAGAATGAAAAATCACATGGGAAGAATTCCATATTTATCCCTGCTATATTAAAATATATTTCAATTATATTTCACAAGTTTTGCATCTAAATTGGCCTATTTATTCATTCTTGATTAAATGCACTGAAAAGTAAAGGGTCTGTTTCTATCATGTCAGTGAAAAAACAATTCAAGATGTGCTACTTCAAGTAATTATGAAGGCACCCCAAGGTATATCTGTAATTTAAAGATTACTGCAAGTATTTTTAGTTTATTGTGGGTTTTATGTTAACTTAGTATTTCTTTGTGTGCTCTGTAGATTAGTGTTCTTCCATTCCTCAATTGAGCTCAAAGTAGGTTTTGTTGTACCATTGTGAGTAGAATTTAAACTAATTCAGAGAACTGTATCTTTTACTGTACATACTGTATTCTTTAATTTTCAATTTGTTGTCATACTGTCTGTGCTGATGGCTTGGCTGAAGATTTTGATGCATAAATGAGGTCACTGTTGATCAGTGTTGCTAGTGGCTTGGCAGCTCTTCGTAAAAGCATATTGGGTTGGAAAGGTGTTTGCCTATTTTTCAAATTATTTAATTGATGTATGGTACCATTAAAAGTGGTTGTATCTGAATTTACTGTGGGGATAACATACACTGTAATGGGGGAAAATTACCTGAAACCAATTTCAAAATGGCTTTTCTTTGTATTTCGGTTTAAAAACCCAGTGCATGTACGCCCTCTGAGATGCAATAAACACCTCGAACAAAGAAAATGCAAACATAATCTTTCTCTCTGATTATTTGTTAGGAGAAAAGTCTGTTTCAAATGATACACATAACATACACAAAATATTGAAGACTTTAAAATACCCAGGGTGAACTTTCTTTTAAAATATTCAATTAAATTTTTATAATAGTTTTGTGAGAATTCTCCATGGAAGTTGAAGAATAATATGACTATAGGTTACAATTTGCACACATACTTGCACATACACACACACAAAATCTAGATTAGCCTATTTTAACAAAATTGGGACACTTTATGAATACAAGTAGATTGTTACAATAATAATAGCACCTCAAAAAAGTAATCCAATCTCAGATAGATTATTTGTCAAATAGAAATATTTGTCAAATAGAAGCACGTTCTTATTATTTCTACTTTAAAACTGTCTTCCCATTATTTACCTGGGATTTGTATCTTGAAAACTAACTTTCAGAAGCTAGTATCTGATTATGTAATATGATTTTTATAGATTGCATTTTGAGCAAATATTACTTTGTGGGCATATGGCCAATAAAAGTGTGTTTTAGATTATAAATAATTTTAAGTTTAATACTGCATTTTTTAAAATAAGCTGCTTTTCTTCATTGAATGGCCTATGTCATATAAATTTTTAACAGAAAGAAAGCTGCAAGAACTTTATTTTTAAATCCAACACTGGAACCTCTCTGTGGTGAGATTTTTGGTGTCCCTGTAATCAGATTGTCTTATGGATGAGATGCTGGATGAGGTCTTCTGGGTACTCAAAAAACTAACCTCTCTGGATAATTTCCAAGGCAGGTCCAATTCCAATGTATACTGGCTTTCTTCCACATGGTGAGCATTTCTATCATGGTTTTGCCCTGCCTTTCTAGCTTCATCAGTGCCCTCACCCTGCCCCTGCTTGACACACACTCTTCTGTGAGTGAACACACCAGCAGCTCACTCCAGGGGGATACCAAGCACTTTGCTGGCTCACATAGGCCCTTCTGCCTGAAATTACCCCCCAACCCTACCAGCGTGGCAAAATTCCACTTGTCCATCATGGCCCTTTCCTGCTCCTACCCTACTCTTCTTAGGGCATAACCTTCATAACCCTTTATGGCACTCACCATATTAAATTGGAATCAGCTGTGGTGGTGTCGTCTGCTCTGGTAGATGTGAGCAGGAACCACCTCCTCCTGTTAAGGTGCTCAGCACCTAGCACTTCAGTGGGTATTAGGTAAATGTCTGCAGGATGAGTTCAAGTATGTTGGTTCTTTGAGGTCTTGTCACTTACCTGGATACTGCAGGGCTATAACCATGTTTCTGGTTTCATATATATATATATCATCTTTCATATGATGCAGTTATTGTCAAATGTTATTAGAGTTTTAGTAGCTCTTTGTCAGTCATTATAATAGAGGAACTAATACCAATTAAAAACCTATCTTGAGTTGAAGATTTGAATCACTTTATAAACGATGTAATGATTGCAAGGGATGTCTCTCAGTATTAGCTTCCTTTGTTCCCTATCTTTTATGTTTTTTATTGTACTTAAATATATTTTTTTAAAAGACCAAAGCATTTTGGGAAGGAGTCATAAGGTTCAGAATAAGGAGAAAGAAGTGGATGCAAAATGAGAAATTAATTCATAAAAGGATGAATTGTACCTGGCCTCTTTCTGCCCCTTTAATAAAATATTGCCAAATTTTTGTTGGAATAAGGGCATAGTCTTGCAGCAGTGATTACAGTGTTTCTTGTGTGGAAGCACTTGTTGAAAATCAAAATGAGTGTCTATCTTAGTGGAAAAGTCACAAGGTCTATATTTTTTAAGCATCATATTTTAAGGTAGTTTGCTGTTAATACCCTTCAGCTTTAAGAAAAGTTCTGGGGGCCGGTGTGGCTCAAATGGTTGGGCGTCTGCCTCCCATATGGAGGGACCTGGGTTCAATCCCTGGGACCTCCCGGTAAAATTTTAAAAATTAAAAATAAATAAATAAATAAAACGAAAAGTTCTGATTCTCACAGCCTTGATGACAGCAGATTTCATGCCTGGATACATTATTCAGATCTCCTCTGTGAGTACAAATCTAAGAAGGACAGATATGATTTAGTGACAGTAATTAACCTTAGTTGAACTCAGAGCCACTAAATCATCTGAGTTAATTTCTACTTTATGACATGCATGGTCAAACCATTTTGCAACATAAAACTAACAGGTACTCTATATTCAATTTACAGAGCAATAGTAAATAGTTTTCGAACTCTTTAAAAATTATTGAGGGGAGTTGATGTGGCCCAAGCGGTTGAGTGCCTACTTCCAACATGGGAGGTCCTGGGTTCTGTTCCCGGTGCCTCCTAAAAAGAACAAAAACAGTGCTCACTTCAGCAGCACATATACTAAAAATTGGAACAATACAGAGAAGATTAGCATGGCCCCTGTGTAAGGATGACACGCAAATTCATGAAGCATTCCCTAAAAAAAAAAAAAGAAGAAAAAAACAACTCAGGGGAGCTGATGTGGCTCTGTGGTTGAGCACCGGCTTTCCACATACAAGGTCCCAGGTTCAATTCCCAGTCCTTGGTACCTCAAAAAAAAAAAATTATAAACAAATTTTAAAAAAAATTTTTTTTTAAATTATTGAGGACTCTTTAAAGCTTTTATTTATGTGGGACTTGGTCCCTAGAAGCATTTTTTGGTGAACATTATAGCCCCATCACCACCAACACTATTATTTGTTGAACAATCTTCCTAATTCCCACCACTTGCACCCTTACATCCACATTACTTTTGGAGAGGCTTGTGCAGAAATGTGAGTTCTCCATCAGATTGCCCAGAAGCAGAAATAATTCTACCTGTGTATTATTAAATGAGATAATGCATGGACAATACTTGACACAGAGTAGTGCTCAATTAATAATACCATTGTTGCTTTTGCTTTTTTAAATTATTACGGTTATTTTTTTTTTTAAAGATTTATTTATTTTATTTTATTTATCCCCCCCTTGCTGCTCGTGCTGCTGTGTCCACTCGCCGCGTGTCTTCTCTGTGTCCGCCCATCTCCCCCTTGCTGTGAGGTCCCGCCGCATCAGCCCACGGCACTTCGCGAGCCGGCCTGCCCTCACAAGGAGGGCCTGCCTCACAAGGAGGCTCCGGGAAGCGAACCCGGGGCCTCTCATATGGTAAACGGGTGCTCTATCCATTGCGCCACACCCACTTCCTGCCTTGAGGTTGCTGCATCAGCCCACCGCACCGCTCAGGCCGGCGTGCGCTCACAAGGAGGCCTCGGGACGCGAACCCGGGCCTCCCATATGGTAAACGGGGCTCTATCCACTGAGCCACACCCGCTTCCCATTACGGTTATTTTTACTATAGATTTTATTCTTATTTTTCTACAGCTGCAAGAACACCAAAGGGTAAAGAAGACAGAAGAATAAAATAGCCAATGACAGGAATTATTCCTTAATAAAGCACAATCACCAGAAGTGCTAAATGTGTTTTTAAATTTAGGAGATATGTCTATTACACATATCAATACAACTCACATTCAGCAAGTCAGTCCACACAGCATCCAAGGGGTGGGAGCACCCGCTGGGAAATGGCATTTGGGAGGGGCACCAGCAGCATCCGCCACAGAGGGTAACCCAATTTCCTCAAGACCCCCTCTTACCTTTTAAGAACATCAGTGAAAGAAGCTGATGTATGTTTTTGGCCAATAATAGAATTGAAAGTGTTTCTACTTGGGAATTTCTTTGAAATCAAAAAGTTTAACAAATATACTTTGCATATTGAAAATGATTTTTTTTTTACTAGAATATTTAGCGATGAATTAGACTGAGAAGGAAGATTCTACCGAAGTTGAAAATACACAGAACAGACGGGGCAGTGTGATGCAGAGTGTGGCCATCAGGGCTCAAGGAGGGAAATAATCTTGAGGAAAAGCCTGCGGCTACAAAAGACAGTATTCTAGAACAACATCCAGACCTGCAGACAGCAGCAACTTTACGAGGGGTTCAAAGGGGAAAAGCACACATCTCTTATTGACCGTGTTCTCTGCAGTTAAACCCATCTGTAATACCAGATTCATATCCAGGCACCCAATATCCTTGTGGTTCATCTCTGTCTTTCAGAGTAGGGAACATCTTTAAGGTAAGTCAACTAATTTTATAATCTGCAATTCTGTTTGTAAAAACAGAGCAGGAATGTAAAACTTACAGTCTGAAAAGTCTTCTGAGTATATCCCAAGGAAAGTTGGACCTATATTTTAAATCATCTGCTATTATGGGTCACCTGGATGCTGGCACTTTATTGAAAATCAGGAGATCAAGTTGTGACCATGTATGTAATATTTTAGATGTAAATTTAGGACTAGATTTTCAGAAAAGCTTGTCCTCCTCTCAGGAAAAAAAAATTAAGAGGCATTTAATCTAGAGCGGAAAAGGAAAGGTTTGGTTGTTATTTGACTAGGTTCAGAACAAAATATATTATATGACTTACTGATTCTGTATTAACTAATGGGCCAGTTCACTATAGTACCACATAATAATGGTTTTTTATTTAACTTTCTTGTTATTGCTTTCTTTATGTATGGGTATTATCGACCTCATTGAGAGATGTTCTATAAAAAATTTTAACATGACATATCTAAGGGTGAACTCATTATCCTTTTCTCAAGCCTAGTTTTTTGGTCTTGTTGTGTGGCTCACCATCCACCCAATCTCCCAAGCCAGAAACTTGGATGACAATCGCCTTAAAACTCTCCCCTCCCACATTCAATGAACTTCTAAGTAAACTGAACATTCCGCTCCCCTAGTGCCTCACAGGTTGCTCCTCTCCTGCCATTCCCACTACCAATTCCTTAGTGCAGGTCCTCAGGAACCTTCTAATGTGCTCCAGAAGCCTCTTTATTGGGCTTTTTATTGGGCTCTAATCCCGACAACACCCCACCACAACCCAGCCTACATGTGGCTGCAAGAAGGGTTCTTTCTCAAAATTCCCATCTGATCACATCTGTCTGACATAACAGTCTGCATCAACTTCTGGTCATGTAAAGGTTGAAGTCCAACCTCTCTAGCGTGGCATTCAAGGTGTATCATGATCTGGAACAAGTGAGTTTGGAAGTTGCATTTCTTGCCATTCTTCTCCTAGAACTGCCTGCAACAGCAGTCCCAAATACTGTGTCCTTAATGCAAATGTGCAGTGTTACATTTCTATACTTTGCATAGACTGCTTCTTTCCCCATGGATTCATTCCCTCACCCCTCCTCCCCAGCCTTCCCATTGACAGGCTGTAAAACTTCAACTCATCCTTCAAAACTCAACTTAAGGATCTTCTCCTAGGAAACCTTTCTTTTCATTATATCCTGCCACTATGATAGAGCTGATTCCTTTCAGATGGACTCTTAAAGTACCTATACTTACTTCACCTTTTCCACCCTATTATTTTTTTATATATCTGACTTCCTTGCTGGATTTCTCTGAGGAAGGGTAGAATCTAACACTCAATTCTATATCTTAAGCTTCTAAGATAGGACTCAGTAAAAGTTTGTTGAACTATGTTGACTTGACCTTACTTAAATTGTAGATTATGAATAAAACAAATATAGATATCTAATTTCCAGGAAATAAGTACAATTGAATTTTGTCATTATAAAATCATCACGTATGTTCAGGAGTGTGGTGGTTTGTCTTTTTTTGGACCCTAGAAAATTATGCTCTTAAATTAATACATTCCTGTGGGTGTGAACCTATTGTATGTAGGACCCTTTGATTAGATTACTTCAGTTATGGGCCATTTGATTAGATTACTTGAGTAAGGCATAGCCCAGGGTGGGTCTTAATCCTCTCACAGGAGTCCTTTATAAACAGGATGAATATACAGAGAAAAAAGGCTGCAGAGACAGAATGCCACGAGAGCAAGAAGCTGAAATCAGCAGAACCTCAGAGATAGGAAGCCAGAAGCTGAAGTAACGAGTAACAAGGAGAAGGGAGACACCACCATGTGCCAGTTTTCAGGAAGAAAGTATCGCCTGATGATGCCTCAGAACTGTAAGCTTGCAACTTAATAAACCCCAATTGTAAAAACCAACCCCTCTCTGGTATATTGTTTGGCAGCCTTCAGCAAACTGAAACAAGGAGTTTTGTAAAGTTGAATAATTTCTTACCTGAGTAAAACAGGATTAAGACAATGCTATTGTGAAAATGTATTTCTATTTTATAAAAATATTGAAAAGAATACCAAATATTTAATAGTTTATAAACACCACTTTCCTCACCAAAGTATTTGAGGTGACTTATGAGAAAAAATATATTAAAGTAAGTAAAACTTAGGAAACATTTAACCCAGAAGAAAAAGACAAGCATCATTGGGCACAGATGGAGATCTCTGGGGGCAATGGGAGAGTAATTATTTTAGGAAACATAGGCTAAGACAGTGGTCCCCAAACCTGACTGATCATCATAATTACTTGGAGATCTTTATGAAATACAGATCCCTGGGTCATACCCCCAGGGATGGAAACTGGAAACTGTTGATTTCTGAAATAACTCCCTAGGCCATTCCTACAAGCAGCCAAATTTGAAAACCACTAGACTAACAGAGACCACTGATGTACCATAAATACAATGGATTCATGGTCTGTAACTCTATTTGAAAGTTATATCTGATCCTGGTAAAGGAGAAAAATTCTAAATACTTCAAAATAGGAAAGCCACAAAGGGTTTTTGTTTCGTCTAGCCTCAGAATGGAGACAGTTAGTAGTCATAAAAAGGTGGTCCATGTGGCATCATGCTACACTCGTTTCCATCAAAAGCCAGGCTTTAATTTTGGGGTGCTTGCAGAAGAGACATGCTGCTATGTGTGGGCAGATGAGTGCCCAGAGCATCCATTCATGGAGCCACATCAGTCGCCTCCTGGTCTACATGGAGGGGCTCGGCTGCCCACTGGGTGGGTACAATAGTGTCACTCATTTTCCCAGGCCACAAAGAAGGCCTTTTAAAGTAAGTGTCCAAATGTAGTGGCAGAATACTGAATTCAGTTCTGTCTCAAAAATAACATGCTTTTATTTTTAGGTAATTGCTTGATAAAGTGGTACTTTTGTTTGGCAGTAGAATTTTGGCACCAAGCACATCTTGATTTTTCAGGGGAAAAAAACAGCATTTTGTATTTCAAAGAAAAATTTTGAAATATTTGAAAGTTTATCTTCTAAGATGGTTTTGCTGCAATTTTTCTAAGAACTGATCCATTTAAAGTAATTTCAAAAAACAAATGTATGAATTCCCAGATCTTTTCTCCACTGTGTACTAGTACATTCTTTTCTTCTATACCCTGAGGATTATGACGTTTTGTGATTTGGAGCCTGGGTCATTGGCAGCAGTTAAAATCTAAGTAGTGTTTTATGAAAGGAGAGGAGGTTGGCACTCCCCTTGGCAAGGACGGAAGAGGCCCTCAGGCCTGTACAACATGCAAAATCTAAGTAAAGGGGGTGGATGTGGCTCAAATGGTTGGGCGTCCGTTTCCTATATGGGGGGACCTGGGTTTGATTCCCGTGGACCTCCTGGTAAAATAAAGGAAAATATAGAAGGTGCGTGGGCGCACCGTCAGGGTCCGCCAGTCAGTGAGCCGTCTGGCCCCGTGAGCGGGTGAGCCCCTAGGCTCCACTGAACCATACAGCAAGATGATGACGTAACAGGAGAGAGACGCAGGAGAGAGAGCCAAGACGAGATCTGCTGAAAAACCAGGAACTGAGGTGGCGCAGGTGGCAGAACGCCTTTCTCCCACATCAGAGGTCCCCAGGATTGAATCCTGGTGAAGACAGAAGGAGAAGGATGAGAGAAAAGGGCAGGAAACAGACACAGAGAATTGTTCAACGAATGGACACAAAAACAGCAAAAATGGGGGGAGGGACGGGTTTTTAAAAATGGATAATAAATAAATAAATCTTAAAAAAAAAAAATCTAAGTAAAGCACAAATTATAAAGTCTTGAGTCCTGTCAATTAATAGGAGGAGAGGTTCTAGTGAAGGAAGTGTAAGAACAGAAAGAAACTTCTTATTTTCATAGGCCTCAGTTACCTTAGAGATTATGCATGAGATCCCTGACTTGCTCACCTAGGTGAGAAGAGGTAAGTTCCTTAACGGGGCAGTTTTTAGAAAAATATTGTGTCATTAGCTATTCCACCAACTCCACTTAGCTGGAAGTTTACATGAATAGCATAATGGGGGAGTTAGTTTCAGAGAACAATAGTTACATCACACCCCAATCTTCCCAACACATGCACTAGCACATATATCCTCACAGGCTCACAATATGTCTTCAAAGAAAATGATTGCTGATCTGTGCTCTTATGAAATTTCAGTCTTTCACAAATGAGACAAAACAATGCAGCTAGTTTATTATATTAGATAATTTCTACAATCTTGTAATGCTAATGACAATTATCAGGATATTATATTTGGTGAACATTTGCTCTATACAGGGCAATTGACCATGGTTGGACATTTGAACATATTTTGATTCCACATCCTGAATTTTTTACACTACACTGGTCTTGCTACATCTATGTGCTATAGTGCTATGGATATGCATACATTGGGTGCAGCTGTAGGACAGTTTCTAAACTTTGAATGACACAAATTAACGTTCAAAATACACAAATATTTTAACTGTTAAGGATTTGGTGAAGTGGTTTATAAAATGCTTGGGAAATATTTTTTCTTTGCTTTTGATATTAGAATTTCATTTCAACATGAGAACTAGCAAATTCTATAGGCCACTGGTGTTACTCTTTTAAATGAGACTTTAATGTTTAGGGGAGCAGATGTAGCTCAAGTGGTTGAGCACCATGTCTGAGGTCCTGGGTTTGATCCCTGGTACCTCTTAAAAACAAACAGACACAAAATATGAAAGAATTAAAAAAAAAAAAAGAAAAGAAAACTCCAACTCTCATTTGAGAGCAGATTTAGTTCAGTGGTTGAGCACCTGCTTTCCATGTACGAGGTCCTGGGTTAAAAAAAAAAACTGTTCAACTTATTTGATAAAAATTTTTCTATAACATAATGCCTTCTAAAACTCATACTGAACATAAATTAATTTTATAATGATGACCCAGTCAATATTATAAGCATAACATGTTGGTAAGCCTTCACAGGCTGGTACAATTCACAGAGCCCCTTGCACTAAAACTGAATAGCTCCAAACTACCGTAATTTTGTAGTTCCTATACCTGGTTTTTAATGGTTTTAAAGTTTATCTGCATCCTCCAACTCCTTCAGGCTGTCACTTCTTGGGACTGCTGTGGACTCACCTCAGCATCTGCATTGTAAATATATTTTGGGAAACCAGATATCCAAATTTGTTAAGAATATTTCTAGAGTAAATGTAATGTTGTGGCATCCACTTTGGTTATTCAGAGGCAAATATTTTTGGCTTAATGTTTTTTTGCTGTATTCTAGAAAGTTGAAATTACCAGGTAAGGAAATTTTAGATAAGAGATATTAATTTATACAATACATTACAAATTACTCATTAAATTAAATGTAAAATATATAGAGAAGTAAGGGAAATGAGCAGTAGTTAGGCTGAGCAAAAGCCTAGAGGAACATTCCAAATGCTGCTTTGTTCAGTGTGTGAATAGAATCTCCAAACTATTCCCCTCTCTATGCCACATGTGTGAAAGAGCAAAATTTTCAATATGTGAATGCAGAGGATCTCAATAACACAAATGCAAGACTGAGTATTAGTAAAACATATACAAATATATATAGAAATGTGATCATTTTGGTAAAACCACACTGGGAGGCAATAATGAATCATATGTTCCTGCTGTTTGCAATGTGGACTGAAGTAGACATTCTAAGTGAATGGATTTCAAGGAAATTTTAAAATATTACTAAAGTGAAAATGTTTTGGAAACCGAGGTGGAGATTATCTGATTAAATATTGATAGGGCAGATGGAGAGGAGGAGTAACTACAGGAATCTGGCACTTGTCCATTTGAAGAAACACCATGAGTCAGTAGGGAACATGTTAAACATTTGATTCCTTACGTGGCATGCTACAGTTTTCTGATGTTAAAATTCTCGTTAAAAATAAACATTCCCATTACTTAAACATGTATCTGTATCTTTAATAAAATATACAATTAAGACAATACCTGTAGCATTTGGAGCCTTAGCACATTTCAAGGAGTAAGTAATGCCCTGCAAAGAGTAAGCCTCAATGCATACTTGGTGAGACTTTCAAGCATGTATTGATCTCCTCCTCTGTGCCAGCTACTAGCAATAGAGATGGTGGTGATAAAAGTGAGAGAAGAAGACTGGTTGTCCTGAGCTGCCATCCATACCCCTTTGCCTAGTTTCTCTGATGACTGGTGTGGGGTTTTTTTAGTTCCCTGGGCCTGGCTCCAGGTGCAACTGGTGACTTTAGAATAGATATCTTACCTATGAGTAAAGCAAATTAGCCTACACTGGTATCACATGTCGTTATGTTCACTATGGTATAGACCAGGGATTCTTAACAAGGGGTCTGTGAACTTGAATTGAAATTCAAAAAAAACATTCTTGTGGAGACGTGTTGGTGTGAGTATGATATATTTATTAAATAATACACAGTATAGTGTGGACTTAGTAAGGGGTCTGTGGTTTTCACCTTACTGGCATAGGGGTCTGTGGAACAAAAAAGGTTAAGAATCCCTGCTGTAGACAGTTGAGCTAACTGTCTCAAATTGCCTGTTGTTAAATATAGACGGGAGTAGACAGGCTTCATTTATATGTAGGAAAAAGAACCATCTGAGGGTGTTTTTCCCCCAAAGTTGAATAGTGACTCAATAAAGAACTGTAAATCTGTCTATACCCTGGCATCTAATAAGGATAGAATTTCACCACCAATTAAACTAAATCTCCTAAATATCTCTCTGAACCTTAGGACTTGGCCATTGAAGAAGGAA
>JAQZBX010073788.1:0-14859 GCA_029593785.1 Cabassous unicinctus | reverse complement strand
AGTTCACCTGAACATACATAAAAGGTATATAATATTCAAATGCTCACTGGGCATGGTCACAGTGGATGGAGAATCACTCAATAAATGAGAGAATACTGAATTCCCATCCTGGAGAGTTCTGCCACATTCTTTAAGGGAGCAGCAACAGTCCCCCAACTCCAGGGGCAGTGTCTGGCAAAGGAGGATGATCCACTGAGGGGCTTTTGTTATTGATGACTAGTCTTACGAGTCTTTGCTCTTGAAATTGAAACTTAGCCTATTGTTATGGGGTGCCTAAGGGTAGCCTCCTGATAGTCTCCTTGTTGCTCAAATGTGGCCTCTCTCGAAGCCAAACTCAGCATATGAATGCATTACCTTCCTCCCAGCTTGGGACATGACTCCCGGGGATGAGCCTCCATGGAACCAAGGGATTACTACCAAGTGCCAACTGGCAATACGACTGGAAAAAGACCTCAAATAAAAGGGGGAAAAGGTAAAGACAAATGAGTTCATATGGCTAAGAGACTTCAAAGTGAGTTGGGAGGTCATCCCAGAGGTAACACTTATATACATTTCAGTAGGACTTCATAGGCTTCCAATGTAGATATCACCCTAAATAGAAGGGCTCCTGAGGTCTCTGGAGACACCCAAGTTCTATATCAGGGCAGATAGCTTCAGAGTTTCATACCTTATCAGTGGGCCTTACTTTGGAATCTGTGCTCCTGAGAATGACAGAGTTGGACTCAAATATGTCTTCCCTGCACGTGGTCCATCTGTCCCTTCTATTCAAACCTATATGTGGTGCTGGAGTTTGTAGGTGTACTTCCAGAAACTGGAGTCTTTGGGCTGTCTATGTGCCAGCTGGGCCTGGAATCTTGGTGAAGCTGCAACTCCTACTCTACAGCTCAATGGACTCACCCAGGACACCTGGTGGGGAGATGATGATGGACAATGGCCATCCCAGGGAATGGAGAGTGTCTGCAGCTGCAGGCAGGATAATCCCATCCATCTTGTCCATGGGATATAAGCTCCCTCTCATTTGGAGTTGGAGTGGACATCACCATCCCAGACTCCTCAGGATTGGTGGAAGAGCTATGGACTAGACTGGAACTTACTGGTATTCTATTATAGACATATTGTGATTCAAGCTATGGAAGAAATTACAGCATTAATGTGGAGCCAGTGGCCACTGGACATTTCGGAGGCAGGGAGAGGGAAAAGCAGTTATAGTACAGGGGCTTTTTCAGGACTTGGAAATTATCCTGAGTGACATTGCAATGACAGATATAGGCCATTTTATATCATCATATAACATGCAGAACTGTGTGGGAGAGAGTATGGTCTACAATGTGAACTATGGTCCATGCTTAATGGCAAAGCCCTAGGATGTGTATATCCATTGCAGGTGATGTGCCACACTAATGAAGGATGTTTATGTAAGAGGTTGTGGGAGGTGTGGGAGGTGGGGCATATGGGAATCCCTGTAATTTTTGTGTAACATTTATGTAATCTAAGTATCTTTTAAAGAAATTTTTAAAAAATTATTATTAAAAATTCTAAGAGTGAAAAGTTTTGAAAAAATGGATAAATTATAATTTAAAGTGAAAAAGAAGAATTGTGCTATCGAATAGAGTTTTTGAAAACCAATTGATTTGCTTGTTAAAGAAGCAGTCACAATTGCTTCAGATGAGGAACAAAATATATGACAATTTTGAATTCATGTACTATCAGAAAATGGAAATGTATTTCGGTGATAAGTGTGAGGGAAAATTATTAAAAATTGAAGATTAAGATCTCCTTTTAAAAAAAGAGTCAATTTTGCCAAGTTCTCTTCAATTTTACAACAAACTGCACCTTTCCCCCAGTTTCCAATAAGAGTTTCATCATTTCCTTAGAAGACCTCATTGAAAATACCTGCAGTGTCCGTACTCTTACCAACAGTCTCTTTAAAGCAATCTAGGCTTTTTCTCTCAAGCATCTCACAATTCCTCCAAAAAATATTCTTTACATATTTAGAAAATCATTCCAACATTTTTGGTAATTGCAAGCAGCATGACCACACTCTCCTGGTATGAATTCCTCTTTTAGTTTGCCAACAAGCACCAATGCAAAGTACCAGAAATATGCAGGCTTATGTAATAGGGATTGATTCTGAGTAAAAGCTTGCATTCTGAATGTCCACATCAAGGCATAAGTAGGGATGTTATTTCACCAAATTCAGCTACTGTTGATCCTGGAATTTCTGCCACATGGTGAAGCAAGATGGCTACCTATTCTCTGCAAAGGTCTCTGTGGTCCCCTTCAGAATCTCCCATCTCTTGGAGAACAGCTGTGAGCAAGCAGACTTAGGGTTTGTGTCATTCAGGACTTCATGATTTTGATCCTCTCAGAGGTCTCTGTTTTGCTGCAATCCCCTCTCTCATGTGGCAAAATCAACCATGGCAGCTCACTTTTCCTGAGCTTGTCTGTTTCTGTCTCCATTTATATCAGATCCAGCAAAGGTGCAGACTCAGCCTGAGTCATGCTCACTGATATAGTCCAATCAAATGCCTTAAAGGGATCTTATTAAATAACCAAATCAAAGTCAACTGAAACAGACTTAATTTATTCAACAGGTATCACAAACATAGAAATACAGTAGTTTTAAAGCATAATCATTCTCCTTTAGGGATTCATGGCATAATCTCAAACTGCCACACAATTTGATCTGAAATCCCAGTTTCCTGACATTCTTCAATGTACTCTAATCACTATTTAATTGTCCTCCTAAACAACAAAACTCATCCTTCTCACAACTCAATCTGAAACCTGCTTTTTCTTTTAATATACTGTCCTAGAATTCTCATGTATATATTCAATTGCTTCAAATTATTCCCTCTCTATCTCTAAAATGATAGTGGTTCAACATGTATCAGCATTAGATTTCTCTACTTGCATAGTTAGAGGCACTAAAAGGAAATATATTTCCATGACATTATCTGTAGTCCCCTAAAACAAAAATCATTCTTCCTCTAGTCTACAGTTTAAATAATTATTGTGTCACCAAGTCATCCACTGGTAAATCATTTATGTGCCTTCTTTGAAGCATACAAGTACAAATAAGCATAACTATTATTTCCACAGTGCAAAACATTATCATCCTTGCTTCCCATGCCATTCCAAGCAAACATATTCTCAAACCATGCTTCTTCATTTAAAATCAGTTTAAATATCAATTCCTAAGAGGATCTTCAATGGACCCCAAATGAAATTAACCTTACCTTCCCATTCTTGTTACTTAATTACAACTCCACAATTCCTTCATGACAATCATATAGTTGGTTATTTTACATTTATTTCTTTATTTATCCATTTATTTATTGTCGACTCTCCCATTGGAGCATTTTTTGAAATATAGCCTGCAAGTGCTATGATGAGGTGTTTTCCTTTCAATATCACTAATTAATTTTAAATCTAGAGAAACTTCATCTTCACAATAACCTAATCTGCCATCTGATGGCTGGCTGAGTGAGCATTTTTTTTCCTTGAACTGGCTGCTATATTTACTCCTCACTACTACCCACTCAATTCTGCATTTGGACAACCTTGAAACTTATCTTGCAGTTGAAGGAGTGCAGAGTAAAACAACTCAGGCTCCATTGTAAAAGAGGAAAAGGGATTTCAGACACAATCTATTCTAAATTTCATTCTATCCCCTCACTTTTTCTTCCCCTTTCTGTCTTGCATTGGATATACAACTTCCAAAGAGACTCCTAACTGTGCATTTCTTTGTATCTCTCTTCCCCTCTCATAGCCCTTTATGAGTGATAGACAGCCTGATTTTCACAAAGGAAACAATCGGGAAACAATAGTCCTAAATGGAACCTGACTAAACCACACACCCCTCACAGGCATCAACCCCCATTACTAACATCCAGAGCATTCCCTACAACTTACTCTCAGAGTCTGAAAATCTGCCTTTGATACACTAGCCCACTGAGTAAAGTCTTCTATATCTGTTTAACATCATATGATGACTTTTTACTTTGACATAGCCTACCCCCCATATGCTATCAGATTCAATGATTATTTGATTCAATGATTATTTGATTAAAATTTCATTTATAAAATTAAGATCTTTCTCTCATGGTGAAAATTCTCTGCAGTACTCACCAGATGCCAAACATATTAAAAAAGCAAGTGAAGCTAGACTTTAATGACCCTGTGGCGCTCAGAGCTTCTTGCTTTCTATAGAAAGTACTGTTTGGCTGGTGGGCCTTCCTTTAATAAGTAGTGAACCAAGAACCATATAAACCATAGGATCCACCCTATTTACCCGGTGTTCCAAAATGATAATCTGACCAATACATGCCAACAATACAAAATCATTTCCTTCTAGTTAAGTTGATCTTGTTGATGCAACTAAGGCAAACAAATGATGTATTTTAAATCATCCAAATAAGACACTTTGGTCATCCCTGCAGGACAGGAGTGTGCTGCATGCATTGTCCAGAGGGACTAAGGATGGAGAGACTGATAAAACAAAGGGAAAATTATGAGTTGATACCACTATGGTTGGGTAGGCTGCTGATCCCCGATACCCAGAGGGGAACAACCTTGGTAAAACCTGTGTCTGAGAGGGCAAAAGCAAGGAAAAGGACAGCATCCTCCCTGAAAGAGGAGGGGTGCTGCACAGGACTGATTGTGGTTTCTCTTCGGTAATACAACTAGCACAACTCAGTAGCTGAGAAGAGCTCGTGGAATTGAAGGATTCATCTATGTGGAGGGGTTTTCTGAAGAGCACCATTTGATGGCTAGCCGGGAAAGTGAAAGAAGACAGAATGGCCTCTCCCGATTCTTTCCCAGTCATAGTAGACTTCCTCCAAGTGCATTACTGCGTGCCTGCCACAATATTGTCTACTTTAGAGGGCAGTATTAAAGTTTTAGAAAAAAATGGAACTAAAAATCATAGAAAAGCTGTGAAATAAAACAAGTAAGCAAGAGAGATAAATTGATCAACTGAGCAAAATCACCAACATAAGCAGATACTTAGGTATCAACAAAAATAACTGCCCACACAAAGAATCGGGAAGATATGACCCATGCAAAGGAAAAAGACAAGATCCTAGATGAGACACAATATCAAAGACAACTAATATATGATGTTCAGAAAATCTCATTAATAAATTTAGGAGATTGATTATAATATGGCCAAAGACATAAGGGATATTAAGGCCACTCTGTGAGTGAGTAAAGAACAATTTGAAAGCCTGCAAAAAACTAACAGAGCTTATGTGAATGAAAGACACAAGGGATGAGATTAAAAATACATTAGAAATAAATTTTTAAAAATACATTAGAAAAACAAAAAAGAAAAAGAAACAAAAAAAAATACAGTAAAGGCATTTAACAGCAGATTTCAAATGTTAGGAAAAGGTTAAGTGAATTCAAATATAGAAAACATTTGAACTTGAAAACATCGGAGGAGAGAAAGAGAAAAGAATACAAAAAATTGAACAGAGTCTCAGGGAAATGAGTGACAAAATGAAATGCACAACTATTCATGTTATAGGTCTCTCAGAAGGAGAGGAGAAAAGCAATTGGGTAAAAAAAATATTTGAGGGAACCCTGACAAAAAATTTTCCATCCATTATGTATGGTATGAATATCAATATTCAAGAAGGGCAGTGTACACAAACAAAAGAAATCCCAGTAGACCTACTGAGACAAATTGTCAAAAGACAAGATAAAGAGACAATTTTGAAGGCAGGAAGATAAATGCAATGCATCATTTACAAGGGAACCTCAATAAGACTAAGTGGCAATCTCACTTCAGAAACCATGGAGTTGAGAAGGCAATGATATACTTAAGGTACTGAAGGGGAAAAACTGCCAGCCAAGAATCTTTTTTTCTGGCAAAACTCTCCTCCAGAAATGAAGATGAGTTGAAGTCTTTACAGGCAAACAAATCTGAGAGAATATGTTACTAAGATATCAAATCCCCATATATGAAAAAATAACTGCTTCAACAAGTTTTGTGATTTGAGCCTTTGGGACCCCAGAAAATTATGCTCTTAAATTTGTCCATTTCTGTGGGTTTTAAGTAACTGTAGGGGTGACCCTTTTATTAGATTAGATTCAGTTAAGGACCATTTGATTAGATTAATCCAGTAAGGCAATGTCCAATGTGGATCATAAAATTTTTATTGGTGTCTTTTATAAAAGGGTAAATACACAGAGAAAAGAAGCTATGGAAATATTGAGAAATTCCCAAAAACTGACAGAAAAGACCCCAGGAGCTGGACCTGAAATCAACAGAACACAGAAACTGAGAGGAAACCACGGAAGCCAGAAGCTAAAGGAACTTGAAAAGAGAAGAGGGGAGAGATAAGCAGATGCCACCATGTGCTTCACCATGTTGCTTGCCAGATGAGAGGAGACTTCAGGACCATGGGTGACTGGTCCTCTGTTGAAGCCTTGATTTGGATATTTTTATGGCCTCAGACTGTCAGCTTTTAACCTGAAGGTCAAATATACCTCCTGTGTTCAAAAAATATGATTTCACACTTTTAACATGAAAAATGAATCTCCACAATGTTGGGTTTCCTCTCCAAAATTAAATGGATAATATTGGAGGTAGACAAATTTTAAATAAATTTAAATGTGTTTCTATACTCATACATGTTACGTTTGTCAACTCTGTCTAAGAGATTGCAAAGTGAATGGGGCAATCATTCTGGAGATTACACGTATGCAGGCCTCAGGCATATTTCACTAATTATCACAGTAAACAAAACCTCAAACAAAAGTGCTTCCAAAGTGTTGCAGTTTGGCAGTTTGATGTAATTATGAATTCCAAAAATAGATATTGGATCATGCTTGTAAACTGGTCTGCTAATCCGGGCATGATTAAGTTATGATTACGGCGTTAACTGGGCCATGTCAGTAGGGCGTTGAGCCCCAACCTTTGGTGGGGCAGGAATCAAATATAAAAGGCATGACAAAGGATACAGTTGTAGCAGTTTTGATGTTGGAGTCTTGTGCTGGAGCCCCAGGAAGTAAGAGAGCTTGGTCATGAGAAAGGAGAGAAAGCCCTGGGATAGAGACAAGCCAATTGCTGATAGTCTACAGCTGACCTTTTGGAGGAAACAGAGGAGCTAACCCCGGAGAGAAACACAGCCCCAGGAAGAGAGGAATCCAAGAAGCCTGAACCCTGGCAAACGTCAGCAGCTGTCCTGCTCCAACACATGGCAATGGACTTTGGTGAGGGAAAAAACTTATGCTTTATGGCCTGGTAACTGTGGAATTCTACCCCAAATAAATACCCTTTATAAAAACCAACCGATTTCTGGTATTTTCCATCAGCACCCCTTTGGCTGACATATACACAAAGGCTCTAAGGATATCTGGACCCTAAAAGCAAGACACAGTTGCATGAAATGAACACCTCTTCACCCAGAACTATTTGGGAATATATGATAATCTCCCCAATATAAAAGAGATAGACTCACTATATCTGTTAAATATATGTGTCAGAGACAAATATCTTAGGACTGTTCATATGCCATTTGAGCCTTAAATTTCAGGAGAGTTGTGGCCAAAACTTACTCTCCAGTTGTTTAGCCTTGTCCAGGACAACTAACAAAATGATAATGGTGGATAAGCCCCATCCCCAAAATCAGGGAGAATCTACAATTGCGATCAAAATAGTTCATTCCATTTGCCCCATAATATCAAAGCCACCTCTCAATCTGAAGCAGTCAAAGCAGACATCATCCCAAATTCCTCAAGACTGAGGAAAGGGTAACCATGAACCAGTTTAGATTTATTGCTTTTGTAGGTATTATCATGTGTTAACAGAATCACTTTTAAGGTTCAGAGAGATGAGAGATGGATGACTAGGTGGAATACAGGGCAAATTTAAGGCATGGAATTGTTCTGTATTTTACTGCAATGACAGATAAATGACATATGTTTGTCAAAGGCTATAAATCCGTACAGCAAAAAGTGTAAACCATAAACTACAGACCTTGATTAAAGTATTGTTTCAATTTGGCTCATCAATTGTAATAAATGTACCTCATTAATATAAGATGTAAATAATAAGGGGGGAATTCTATGCAAATGGGTGGGGGTAATATGTGAATTCCCTATTCTTTTGATGTAAAAATTGCTATACTTCTCTCCACTGCCTCTCCAAAAGCTGTTCTCACTCACAAGCTGACACAACTCAGAGGAATACTGAGGGAAGCAGCAAAGTTTTCTACCTCAGGGAAAAGCCGTTGTTTCAAGAATTAGTAGTTTTAGTAACAAATAATATTCCTCTACTAGACAATGAGCATAAACTGGAGGTTATTAATGACTGTTAAAGGAAAGGAGCAAGTGACTCTCTGAGCAACTTAGGAGACCTATGTGACATAAAGGAAAGAATGCATCATGAGAATGCAATGAATCCTTCTCAATATAGAAAAAACTGGGCTTGGGCCTGGGGCTATAGCAGTGAAAATGAGGAAGGAAGTTGCTCTCCTCTTGTAACTGATATTTTAGAGAAAATATACTCACCCTTAAAATTAAATAGAACACATAGTTTGTCAGGTGAGGATAAGGGTAATGGAGAAGAATGAGCAGAAAGTGCAGGCGTGATAGACATGGGAATGGGGACTCTATCAAGATGAGATGTCAGGGTAAGCCTCTGTGAGGAGGGGATATCCAAGAAGTGAGAAAATGTGTGGAAAAACATTGTAGGATGAAGAGACAGAACAGGTAATAGTCCTAAAGTGGGCATGAGAGTAGAGGGTGTGAGGACCACCTGGATACCAAGGAGTCTGCCATGCAGTCAGTGATGTTCAGAGTGCGGTAGATAAAGGCCATCCTGAGCCAGATAATGGATGCTTTTGTCATAACATTTTCATTGGTGTCTTTTATAAAAGGGTGAATACACAGAGAAAAGAATCTATGGAAATATTGAGAAATTCCCCAAAACTGAGAGAGAATACACAGAGAAAAGAAACTATTGAAATATTGAGAAATTCCCAAAACCTGAGGGTAGAGAGTTTAATTTTAATTTTAAGGGGAAAGTGGCTGTGGTATGGGGAAAATAGTAAGCCAGGGAGTCCAGGTGGAGATTATGGCCATGATTCAAGGCTGAACATGATTATGGCTCCCCAGGACAGAACAGCAGAGATGGATATGGAGAGAATGGGTTGGATGCAAAGACTGTGGGACTTTCTGATGTCTGTGGTACAAGAGAAGGGAAGAGTCAGGAGGACAATGCAGTTTTACCTGGGCTTTTTTTTTGTGAGGATGCTGATTTGAGATGGCTGGCAAAGAAGCATATTTGGTTAGGAAATTGGAATGAGATTTTGTTTGGGTACAGTGGTGTTCAGAGGTCCCTTAAACCCTGGATTAAAAATACCAACTTCTCAGAAGGAAATAAGAGTCTGGGCCTCAATGGAGCAAGCACAACTGCAGCTAGAAATATGGGTCATCAGGTGGAGAAGTTAAAATGGCAGAAAAGACATCTAAGGACTATCCTCCAGTTAGAAATCCTGAATAACAAGGGCAACAGAAAGAGTAGACTAGAAGGAGCTTCCAGTGTAGGAGGACAAGGCCAGGAGATGGGACATCACACAATAATAGTGAGGATGTTGTTGTGATTCACAGAGGGCAGAGATGATGTGAGAGACAAAAGCCAATGCAGTATCCAGGCTGGGGCCCTGTCCCTGCATCTGTAAATCAACGGGACACAGTGAAGACTCTTTTAACTCTGCCGTGACTCTGATGTAATGAGATGTCTTTGTGCGCAATATGAGGGTGGGGAAAGAACATAAGCTTTTTTTTCCTGATGGAATTTTTGTGTGGAGGCCACTGACATGGCATGTCCCTTGAAAGTGTAGAGCTCTCAAATAAAATTAAACTTTGTTTGTTGCTGAGACTTTCACCCTGGGCTCCCAAAGGGGTTCCAAAGACAGAATGAGGTTGTCATCAGGGTGTTTGCAACTCTCCCTGCCCTGAAACCCTGTGGCCCTGGGACCCCCATGTTGATATCATGATGTCAATTCCATGGTCCCGTTTGTGTCTAGAGTTCCCTTATACCTTCTCAGCTTCTATGATTCCCCCCAAGGTCCCTCATACATAAACAACTTAAAATCTATACCAAGAAGTTGGGTCTTGGATTGTGTAAATCCCAATTCAAGTCTTTTTCTCCACCATTGACAAGAACAGCTCAGGAAGTCTGAAGTCTCATAAGAGAACTGAGAAATCAGGCCAGAATCATCCTACAGTGTCATGGTATTTGAAGGATGTGTTGCTCCTGCACTTGGCTATGATCACACTAACACATGTTTTACTTTGGAGTCTACTTCTGTCCTGTATGAATACTTACCTCTGAGCTTCTGGCTCCAGTCCTTTGTGCTCCTAATGATCAGAGTGACATTGTATAGGCAAACAACCCAGCAAGCCCTGGAGCTTCTAAGATTCATTCCCTGCCATGTCATCCTACTACAAATTGAATCAATGACCCACAGTGTCTATTTTCCTGTTATCTTTAGACTTATCTGAAGTAATTTCTTTGTGAGGGAGACAACAATTATTAGGTTTCTGAGTGTATTGGACAGATTGTGACTGTTGAGGCTGGACTGCACTTCACGTATCAGTAGGAAGCTCACAAAGTTTTAGTTGCCATTGAGAGTCCCATTGAGACATAGATGCATTACATGTGTGTTCTTCATACCAGCAAAGTGAGCTATATGATAAAAAGCTTACATCTGAATATCTGGAAGAATTTTTTCTAAAATGTCTTAATAATAGGTAACTTTTGGTAGGATTACAGGTGGCTTACGTTCTTCTAAATTATATATAAACATACATATATGTAAGCAAGCATAATATAAGCATCAAATATAAATACAATGTATATCTAAATTTATATATTTATTACATGCTAAAATGATATCAAATTGGAAAATTATAACAGGGAAAATTTTGAAGTACTCATCTTAAATTGTCCCCAGAGAAAATGGCCAATGGTGGGTGAAGATGGGAGATTATTTTCAACTTTATCTTTCCTTTGAAAGAGGAAAGAGGTTTCCCATTTATAATATATCGTAAACACAGACTCTACTCAGTTGCCTCATTAATCTAAAAAATAATGGATTCTGGTTAATCTAACATCCCTATAACCAAAGAATCAAGAAACAAGGCATACTTGGAAAATCAGGTTTTAAAGAAATATTCCATCTTAGAAAGGGAGAAAATGTTGCTATCTCTTTATGGAATCTTGTTATGGTCAGAGCACAAAAATGGGCAGGTTTGGATGTCAATGCTTGACTCCATCCTCCCTTTGTCCATCCTGAACTCCTGGAGCTCAGAGTGGATTCCTACAGGTCATTGCTTAGTGCAGTGCAGTCCCCATGCCATGCCACAAGCAACATTTCTGTGACCATTTATGTGCCCCCTCCCACAGGGCAGCTATTTATTGCTAGCTGATTCCACAGGTAAATCCCAGGATGAGGATCTCAGACATTTGTGTCCATCCCACCCACCTGGCCAACCCCTTGCTGAGGCACCAGGGGCATCACAATGGTAATCTGAGATGTCATGTTCATCCCTCATTCCACATTGCTCAACCCAGGGATATTTTTGAATAATGTCCTTTGACACCCATAAGAGATGACAGGATTGGGGAATGAATGATGGACTAGAGTAGACTTACTGTTACTCTACTATAGACTTGTTATTCTAGCATTGATATACTATTAATAAGAACTAAAATGAGCTGGAGTACAAAATGTCCACACTCTATAAAAATGCAACTAAAGTGGCTTTAAAAATTCTGTGTCTGAATTTGGTCCCACATGTCATTGGCCTTCATCTGAGGGTTAGAAATGAGTCTTAAGCTCCATCTGCTTCTATTCCACTATCTATATATAAAGAGGAGGAAAATAGAATTTGACTCAGAGAACTACTGTTACTGTGGGAATCGTGTAATATGCTCAAAATACTGCCAATATTCCATGTTAGTTCTTGCACACTAATTTTAAAAAAAACAGTCTGGTCAGTTGTAGAGTCATAATTTGATAAATGAGATTCACTTCCTCAAATCATTTTCTTACAAATATTAAATGTGTTTTTTGAGATAGGTTGATTTTTTCCCAACTTTCTCTTTTTAGTTTGACAAGGAAAATGAAATTACTTGACCATGTTACTTCTACAAGTGTATGAAATTAGACTGAGGTTTTCTAGTGGGAAACAGGTGGAAAAGTGAGAATGAATCATTTATTTAGAAAATTAAATATAAAACACACAGAGTGTTGCATTAGGTGTGTACTGTGCCCATAAAGCAGAGTTATTGACTCAAAACTATCTTCTGCTAGGCCTTGATTTTTATCATTGCACTCTTTCATTTAAAACATTAACTTTAAGCTAAGAAAATAAACTGCTTAACATCCCATTGGCTTGGACAACTCCAAGGAAGAAAATAAGTAAAAATGGTTTCTCTATATTAGTGATTCCCAAGTGGATTAGCAGTGTTTACCTGGCTATGAAATGGAACTGTTTTGACCCACATTGTTAAGTTACTCTGATACTATGGAGTTTTAAGCCTATACTCTAAGGGTGGAGTAATTGAAGAAAGCCTTTTCATGGAGTCAAGCCTGAGGCTATATAAACAACTGGATCTTTACAGGAACTTCAAGCTTTCATAATTTCTGCATTTGAATGTAGTGAATATATTCATATATTGGATTTGGGAACAAAGGCAATAAATTTCCTTGTAACTGGTAAACTAGTCACCTAGTGCAAAGGAAATAATTCACAGGTAAGTACCACAATATGGTTAGAGCCAGGACTATGAACTCACACTAGATTGTTATGAACAATTTTGAAACTTTCTATGGAAAAACCAAATATGATACCATAGCCATCTTAGAAAAATTGTTAAGAAAATGGAAAGTCTGTGGTATTTACACTTAGACTAGTCCTTCTTTCACTCCAGGCTGGTGTAGAAAAAACTCAAGTCCCCCTCTCTCACAAGCCCCCAGTCAGAAGGTTTTCTTCCCTGGGGAAGCAAGTTTTCAGCAATTCTCACCCTTCCCCAAGCTATCTAATGCTGAGGAGGTGTGATGGATAGATGGAGGCCTCCTTCTTCCATCAGTCCCTCACTTGTAAAACAGTAGTCCCATGGGTGCCACTGAGAATAAAGAGGTAATGATCACCACCTCATAGGCTCACAAGTTAGTGGTTCCATTCCAGAAGAAGAAAGCTAGCAAGACTTCGGTCTACTTCTCCCATCCACTGAATGCTTAGCTAAAAAGAATCAGGAGTGTCGTCCAGAGAAATTTGCAATTGTACACATCCATATGTCCAGTGCCCTTGCTTCGAGATTTTGCTATTAGGGAGAAGCAGGCTATAAAACAGATGAATTTTAATCATTTGCAACAGGGTGGAGAAGTTCATATCTAACAGATGCTCCCCAAACATGGGAGTTGGTGGGTGAAGATAACTTAGAGGATTCTTTGACGATACAGATTTAACTATTGGTCAGCTAGTTTGGAAGAGAAAAGAAAAGACAGAGAGCCCTAGGAGGAGCTCACTTGGGGCTCTGAAGAATATCCAACACTAAGCTCAGATGGTCTTCCTTCAGGGTAGTTGAATTTGATTGAATTAATCTGTAGAGAAATTATGCCACAAGGCACTTTTTTGAAAACAATATAGAAATCAACTTGAATTAGTATAGTGTAATGACTGAGTATGGTCAGGCAAAAATTTTAAGAAAGACCTTTCCAAACCACTGCCATCCTAGTGTGAATACAGGATTAGCCAATATTCCACATCCCAGAAGAGGAACATCAGAAGATTAACACTGTGGGAGGTGAAGGAATTCACTTCTGTAAAGTAATCCAACATATCATTTAGGAAACATAGGGCAATGAGCTATTCCAAATCAGCTTCATTATATTATTTGAAATATGATGTTTCCATCAAAATATTACAAGCCATCTTTATTCGTCTGCCAAAGAGGTGCTGATGCAAAATACCAGAACTCTGTTGGGTTTTACAAAGGGTATTGATTTGGGTTAGAAGCATACAGTTACTAGGCCATAAAGCATAAGTTACTTTCCTCACCAAAGTCTGTTGCCACATGTTGGAGAAAGATGGTTGTCGATGTCTGCAAGTGTTCAGGCTTCCTCTTCCTCCCAAGGTTCCGTGGTGCCAGCTTCTTCCAATCTCAGCTGCAAGCTGGGACAAGTCTTGTCTCTCTCCCGGGGCTTGTTTCTTTCCAGGGTCAGCTGCTCTGCTCTCTCCACAAGGCCAGCTGCAGACTATCAGGTTAATGGCTTGTCTCTCTTCCCAGGGCCTCTGCTGTATCTAATGGAGACTTCTCTCCTTCCTCACATATCTCCTTCTCTGTGTGTTTATTTCCTGGGGCTCCAATATCAAAATTCTAACTTTTTCCACTGACATGTCATTTTCTTTGTGAGTCCTTGCCCATCAATGGGGGTGGGGGGACTCAGGGTCCTACAGATGTCACCCAATCAAAGCCTTAATCATTATTTAATCAAGTAAAAGTGAAATCTCTGAATCCAATGTAATATAATATACCCAGAGGAACAGACCAGTTTATAAACATAATCCAACATCTATTTTTGGAATTCATAAATAATACCAAACTGCTACAGCATCAAAGAAACAAGAATGTGTTACCGGATTTTGTCTAGGTTCTTGACTATGCTGCAGAAATGAATTTCAAGAGCACGTTGGTTTCATTAGGCCAGTAATTTATTAAGATATGGAGGGAAGAGAAATGGGAGAGAATAACAGATCATAGGTCCCAGGTAGAGAGGAAGGCTCTGAAGAGTGATAAAGAGGACCACTTTACAGACTACAGTTTCCCATTATAGA
>JAQZBX010073787.1:0-14859 GCA_029593785.1 Cabassous unicinctus | reverse complement strand
AGATGCCTTTGATTAAATTATGTTAAGATTAGGGCTTTGATTCAACCACATCATTAGGGCATGCAAGGTTGAGTCCCCACCCCCCCCCGTAGGCTATATAAACGGATGCTGAATCAAGAACACAGAGGAGTAGATACACAGAGAAGATACACAGAGGATCCTGTGGCCTCAGGAAGACAGATGAGCCTGATAGTCGACAGCTGACCTTGTGAAGCGAACAGAACAGCTGAGCCCAGAAAGAAAATGAGCCCAGGGAAGAGAGACAACCCTTATGCCAGCCTACAGCTGAGATAAGAAGAAGCTGGGACCATGGAGCCTTAAGAGGAAGAATGAAGGCTGAACCCTCGCAGACGTCACCCGTCATCTTGCATCAACATGTGGCAACAGACTTTGGGTGAGAAGGTGCCTCTTATGGTGCCCTGAGTTGGACTCTTTAGGACTCTGTGACTGTAAGCTTCTACCCCAAATAAATACCCTTTATAAAAGCCAACAGATTTCTGGTACTTTGCATCAGCACCCCTTTTAGCTGACTAATACATTGCTCAATAAATATTTATTGGATGAAAGCATGACTACAACTTATTCAAACTGAAAAATTATTCATAGGTCCCAAGTAATATAAGAAATATAAATTTTACTTAGAATCTTACCCTTGCTTTTCTTGAAAATATGGCATCCTTTTTTCCGTATCATTTTTAATATCTGCATATTTTACAATTCCATCTGATCTTTTTTCTAATGATCTCCATCTTTGGTTTCTCTTCTATAACAGGCAAAAATTAGCTGTTACTTTGTAAATCATGGAAATCTTATTTTGTGGATTAAAATTCATAGCCTAATATCAATAACATAATAATGTGAATTATTAAGACTCATCATTTTAAACATATCTATTATTTTGTACCACATTAAAGAATTTAAAAAATATTGTGTCTAATATGTTATTGCACATCTAATGACATTACTTTTAAGGTAAAAATATCAGTCAATAATGGTAAGTATGGATGTTTTATTTTATGTTGTATAGTAAGTGGAAGGCAGCATTATTATTCAGCATCAGGAGTTACTACCTTTCAAGTGTAGATAGAGTTCAAATGATCTCAAAAAAAATTCCATGAGTTTCATTATTGTTGATCTAAGAAGTTTTAAGAGAAAATCATAAATGCCAGCAATCCTATGGTATATCAATGTAATGCTTTAATGTAGAGATCTTTTTAAAAATTAATTTTCAAGTTTGATAGCTACAATTTCTGTCTTAAGACTTACATATAATGCCATCAAATATTTGTTATTGTGTCTAATTTTATAAATTAACAGTGTAAGAACTGGTTGCCTTATGTATTCCTATGAAAAAGAGTTATAAAATTTGATCTAAGGTTTTTATTAAAAACCAATCAGCTCGATTCTAGAATATCTATTCTTCTTATTATTATACTTACTTAGATTTACAACATGACAAATATAAATTAAATTCAAGATGGATACTGTACCTCACGAAATGCAAATGTATGGGAAGGATGGCAGTGGCTACCAAAACATTCCTGACATAAATGAAATTCGATACACTCAGTACACCTAAAAATGCAAAACACACAAATATATATATATTTTAAACCCAATTGCTTTGATGTTTTTTGGTGACAAATTCTGGCCATCGCTCTTTGGGAACTATTTTGATATGACAAGGCCCATTTTAAGTTACACCCTATATTACTTTCTTATTGCTGCTGTAATGAATTACCACAAACCTTGCAGCTTAAACAATATAAATTTATTATGTAACAGTTCTGTAGGATGAAAGTCCAACACAGGTCTCACTGGGATAAAATCAGGGGGTCAGCCAGCCTGTTTTAACCTTTCTGGAGCTTCTAGGGGAGAATCCATTTCTTGCCCTTTTTAGCTGTTAGAGGCCACCCACACACTGGGCCTGTGGCCCTTCCTCCATTTTCAAAGCAAGCAACATTGCATCTCTCGGTGGCTTTCTTCCATAATCACATTTCCTTCTGACTTTCTTCACTGCTTGCCTTTTCCACTTTTAAGAATCCTTGTGATTATATTGTGATCCAGGATACGCTATCTATTTCAAGGTCAGGTGATTTAGCAATGTTAATCTCATCTGCAACTCGACTTCCCCTTTGACAAGCAACCTAATATACAGGTTCTGAGGATTAGTATATGGACATACTTGTGGGGGCAGTATTTTGCTTCCCACATAGCCCTTCCAGGATGCCTTCCCAGATTACCTTAGCTTTCATTTATCTCTTTCCCAAATTCCTAGAGTATCTACAGGCTATTAGATATTCTTTTTGATCATCTAGTGTTGCTTTTCAATTGTTTCAAGAGTATTAGAGTTATACTTAGCAGCATACATCCTGAAAACAGGGATTGTATTGTACTGCATTACCTCTCTTCCCTGACATAACAGAATAAAGTAAATGTATAAAAAGTTGTCAGTAAAGACACTCTTTATCTCCCATAAAAGTCCAATCTCAAGCTTACATTATTTATAAAAAAATTTTCACAAGTAGAGCATTTTAATTTACATGCAGCAATATTCATCAAATAAATCGCATTCTGAGAATTAATGAAATAAACTTATTTTCTTGTTCAAGTTATCAAAGAGTTAGAATATTATTTCCATGAGAAATCTGGGAAAATACATTCTTCTGACATCTTAGAAAAGGCAAGTGATAATTTATTCAATATTACTATTTATGCATACAGGGGAGAGTCTTAATAATTAACAGCCATCATTAAGATCAATGGAGCAGTTTATTAAATATAGCAAAATATAAATGGGCTAGAAAAAGTTAAGCATCTCTATATTTTAACATGTATCTGATATTTTTCAAATTAACAACTTAAATGATAAAGTAGCTATATTGTGAAACTCTCATGAAGAAGGAACTAAGACATAGTTCATCTTATCTCCTACTCAATCCATCCCTAAAACCATTGGAAATAGTTTATTTTTTTCAGGCTGTTGACTAAAATGTCAATCCTTAAGGGACTGGAAGAAGGGTGAAGTCACTATTCACTATTTTTGGAAACAGGTTCTTTAATTTGTAAAGGAGGACTGAGATAGAGGTGAATAATTGTTAGTCAAGTCCATGGAGGTGAAATTATGGAAAGAGAAGATATTTTCAAAGGAGAAAACAGAACAGCATGCAGGGGGATAATTGTGGAGAATGCCTGTTATTAGCGGGTAGTAGGAAGAAGAGTCTACAAGGGCAGAAAAGAGCAGCCAGGAAGCTCAGAATGACAGAGGAGTGCACTGTCATTAACAAAATACTTATAAGCAAGATTTGATCACACACTAACCATTTGAGGAATACATGACTGTATGGACTGAGAATTTTATACTGTGGCTCTCACAGGTCCTTGTTGCCACAGCTGTTCCCCCTCTTGTACACGTGATCTTAGCCCCTAAATTTATCCACCCTTCTTGATAAAATCTAAATTGCTCAATGACTGTTAATCCCCAAGATCACTTCCTTCTTTTTTCTAGAACCCTCTTTAGCCAACAATTCCTGCTAAACCTCTGTAAAAAATTTATTCTTATTCTTCAGGTTAGAATGCTCCCTTTTTATTAAAGGTGCCCTGGATGATTTTCTTCTATGTGACACATACAAAAAAACGAAAGGACAAAAGCAATTCAAAGGAGAAAGATATTTGCTATTGGGAATGATAAAGAAAGTTTTATGACTTAAATCAAGTTCATCATAATATAACTCCACGAAGACTGAAAAGTAAACCAACACATTTTAGAATGATTCTTAACAAAGATTGAACAAAAAATATGCATTTAACATATAGTTAACCTACAATTTTTTTTTTCAGGAGATACTGGGGATTAAACCCAGGACAGGTGCACAACCACTGAGCTACATCCGCTCCCCAATGAGAGTTGGTTTTTTTGTTTGTTTTTAGGAGGTATTGGGGATCAAACCTGGGTCCTTGTACATGGGAAGCAGGTGCTCAACCATTTGGGATATATCTGCTCCCCCTAAAATTTTAATTGTTAAGAAAACACAATTTCCCAGACATACTTAGCAATTAATTGATTTTTTAAAAAATGGAAACTGGGAAAGTTTGGGGTTATTCATAAAAGCAATGACAATTATTTTCTCTCTCTCTTTTTTTTGTTCTTGTTGAGGTATAAAATAAGAAAGAAAACAAAACCCATACCCATTGCAATTTGGAGTAGGGGGAAGTGAATTAAATGTTCATGCAAATTAGTCAATATCCCTCTAGCTTAAGTGGATTTTGGCAATGGAATTTGCTGGATCAAATAAATTTACAGGGAGTGAGCAGTTCAGTAAGACTCTGAAGTAGGAAACTCATCCAGACAAAGGCAACAAAGCCTGTGTTCAGTGCCTCTAGGAGGGGGGTTGCTATTTCAGGCTCTCAACCTAGACCAGACTGCAAAACCAATATACTTGTGAAAGTGAAGAAAATGGGATGATTGGAGTTCCTGAGGTACTGGGCTGCAACAGATCACCAGTCTAGAAATTCTAAATAAGCAAATGTTATGTAGGACAAGCACAGTATATGCTGGAGGAAGAAACCAAGCTAAAGAACAGGAACGCTAATGTTTAAAGCTTCTTAAAGTGAAAATAAAATGTTAGAACACATGATTATAAGTTTGCTGGTGACACTTACTTATAACACTTCCCTTCAATTGGAAATTGTTTGCAGTTATTACAGGGAATTCCAAGGTGTTTGTCTAGTCGTTCTTTCTCAGCTGCAGTAACAAGTTTGCTAGAGTTTTTGAATTCCTCTAAAATAAGTTTTAACGGTGCAAACTCTTTCCTGCACAGAGGACATTTCAACATGGAAGTGTTCATTGTCATTTCCTGATAATTAGCCAATATCTTCATGCATTTGATATGAATACTATTGCCACAGCCAAATCTGTCAAATAAAATTAGTTTACCATTTGTATACAGCAAAATTATAAATATGTACACATATATATAATTTTCTGTGAAACCATCTTTATTTTTCATAAAAATAGACTCTGAACTGAATTTCCAGATATAGCTTGATAGCATGCACACACACAAACATCCGCTGTCTCTCTCTAACGATCCTCAATCTATCTTTAATTTAGTACATCAGAATCCCAAACATAAATTATCTCCCATTTGAATGAAATAGTGAAGGATTTTGTATCCTAAAATATTTTTCATTTGTAATATGAGAGTGAAAATAGCCTTAACACAAAGGAAAATTATAACAGTAATTATTTATTACTTTTTAAAATGAAGTTCCAATAGCAAAGGATTGCCCACATTTTCCAATTCAAACTTTACGTGAATAGTAGGAATATAAGGGACTCTCAAAAAACATTCGTGCATAACCGAAATTTTTAATAAAGTTTTAAGGTTTAAAGATAGGATTTTAAAAAACTGCAAAGAATTTTCACAATTTCCAAGTAAAATCATCTCTACTTTCAGAAAATGTTTATAAATATTCATGCAAATAAATCAAAATCATGAAAATTATCATACTTTAGTAATTTAAATTGGAGGAGGGATAATTTTGGAGTTATGTTTTAATTTTCATCCTTCAAAATGTAGTTCAGAAATATTTAGAGTTAAAACAGGACCTCTCAGAACTTACATGTTAGGAAACAAAAAAGTGCCAAATTAAATATAAGCTGACTTTAGATAAAACTTTTGATTGCATCCCTGTCGACATGCCTCATAATACAATCAGTTACAAACATATTAAATAAGAATTTTTCCACAAGCTTTTAGAATCTAAAGAAAAAATACATCACCTGCAAAAGGTGACAGGAAGCTTTTTCTCTAAAAGCACTTCTTGACAAATAGAGCAGATATCCTCTGAACCAATTTCCTTCTGTTTAATGTACCCATCTTCTCCAACCTGTGAATTTTCATCATTTGTTCCTAGTTGAGGAGTTTGAACTCGATGTATCCCTCGCAGCAAGTCACTGATTTCTCCTTCCACAAGACCTAACTGGAAAGCAGCTAGTGAAAAATCCTAGTATTAAAATTCAGTGGATGGGAAGCAGGTATAGCTAAAGTGGTTGAGTGCCTGCTTCCCATGTACAAGGTCCTGGGTTCAATTCCTGGTACCTTCTAAAAAAAAATTCACTGGCAAAAATGGAGGTATAGAAATGTCATAATGTTACAATTTTCTTTCAAATATCGGAAATATTTCAAATATTGGAATACATTTCTCTGTATTCCTTGCAGAGGCAAAAGGTCAGAAAGGGGTCATATATGAAAAGAATGGAAATATTCTCTGCAGTGAAAGAAAAATGGTATATTAATAAGGGTTTTGGATTAATTATATGATAATTAGTGTTCGTCTTTGGATTGATGTCATATCATGTCTTACATTTTGAGCCATTCACCTGTTCATAAATAAATATTTTATCAACTGTTGGGGATTGAATCATGTCCTCCACAAAAGGAATGACCAACGCCCGGTCCTGTGGGTGTGAACTCATTTGTAAATAGGGCCTTTGAAGATGTTATTAGTTAAGGTGTGCCCAAACTGAATGAAGGAGGGCCTCAATCCAATATGGCTGAAGTCTTACAAGAAAAGGAAATTGGACATGGAAAGAGAACCCACGGGAATCAGCCAAAGACTGGTTGTCAACACCCAGAGGAGAAAGGCGAAGTTGTTGCCATATGCATTGCCATGTGAGGGAAAAGGCAAGGAACCCCAAAGATTGTCAGCCAGCCAGAAGACACTAAACAAACAAGTCTTCTAGATTCTGAAACCATAAACCAACCCATTGTATGGTATTTGTTTTAGCTGCTAGGAAACTAAAACATCAACATAAAAAGGTGATAAATAGATAATGAGATTATTTAAAGAAACATAACACAAAGAGGTAAAGGGGAAACAGGGATTCTGTGTAGTTAATATAATTAATATTAATTAGATGAATAAGTGAATGAATGGATAATGGGAGAGCAAGTGAGTTAACAGTGTCTCTTTTCCTGTCTCAGTTGTATGTGATCCCTACAAATTAGTGTCTTGGTAGCCACATCCTTCACAGATTGGTCAGTATCCCTCAGGACAATCCACCAGGAACCACTGCCTGTATCCTTCGGAAGTGCATTCTTTGAATTTTTAATTTTCTCCATCCTGCTGTTCTTATAGTTTTGATCACGGCATTCTAAACTCTTTATTCCCTGGCCTATCCCCATGCTCGTTCCCTTTCCTCTTCCTCTCCTAACACTTCATAATTTATATATCAGCTATTATGGGTCCCTCTAAGTTCCATTCATTTTACACATTCTTTAATACACATAGATGAAAAATTACTTGCAAGATAATGAAAAGCACCATTTTTTCCAAGGAAAGATCTTCATTGTCTTAAACACTAAATATACTGAAAAACATGATAGTTGCATTTCAAAACAAAAACTCTTTTCTTTGTCTGGGTGGGGTGGCAGGTGGAATGTGGGAGGTTATCATATTTTAATTAACTATTAATTTGGGGGAGAAGGGCTGTTTGTCACAGAGACACAACAACATCTGCTCTCTAAAAACGGGGAAGAAAATGAATAACAAAGATTGTGCTTTTGGGAATAAAGGCATAAAAGTTCATAATAGGAGCAGATCAAAAACTGTTCCTGGGGTATAACATGAATTGGATAAATAAAAGGGAAAAATGAATTCTTTTGAAATTTCTTTGGAAAAAATTAATGTATGAAACTAAAAAAGAATATTGTGAAAGAGAAAAGCAAAGCAGTTAACTTTATCAGATATTAAAATGTATTACTAAAAATAAACATTAAATAACATTAAAGGAGACCCAAATAAATGGCAATACATCCTGGGTTCATGGATTAGAGGAGTTAATATTATTAATATATCAATATTACCCAAAGCAATATACAAATTTAACACTACCCCTAGCAAAATTATAGCAGCCTTTTTTTTTCAGAAACAGAAAAACCAATCCTCAAATTCATATGGAACTGCAAGGCGCCCTGAATAGCCAAAACAATCTTGAAAAAGAAGAACAAGGTCGGAAAATTCACACTTCCCAATTTCAAATTGTACTATAAAATGACAGCGATCAAAAACAGTGTGGTTTTGACACAACGATAGACAAATTAATCAGTGAAACAGAATTGAAAGTCAAGAAATAGACCCACACATTTATGACCAACTGATTTTTGACAAGAGTGCTAAGTACATGCAGTGGAAAAAGCATAGTATTTTCAACAAATGATGTTGGGAAAACTGGATATCTATATGCAATAGAATGAAGTTAGATCCCTGCTTCACACCATATACTCAAAAATAAACTCAAAATGGATCAAGGACCTAAATATAAGAGCTAAAAATATAAAACTCTTAGAACATAGGGGAAAACTCTTCATTTGGCAATGGATTCTTAGATATGACACCAAAAATACGAGCAACAAAAGAAACACTTGATAAATTAGATTTCATCAAAATTAAAAACTTCTGAGCATTGAAGGGAATTATCAAGAAAACGAAAAGACAAGAAAATAGTTTCAAATAATATATCTGGGGCTTAATATGAAGAATATATAAAGAACTTCACAATGCAACAAGACAGAGACAACCCAGTTTAAAAATGGACAAAGGACTTGAGTAGACATTTCTCCAAAGAAGATATACAAATGGCCAATAAACACATGAAACAATGCTCAACATCATTACCCATTAGGGAAATGCAAATCAAAACCACAATGAGATATCAATTTACACCCACAAGGATAGCTATTATTTAAAAAATGGAAAATAAGTGTTGGAGAGGATGTAGGGAAATTGAAACTCTAGTGCATTTTTGATGGAAATGTAAAATGGTGCAGCCACTGTTGAAAGCAATATGTGGGTTCCTCAAGAAGTTAAATGTAGAATTACCATATGACCTAGCAATTCCACTTCTACATATATACCCAAGAGAGTGAAAAACAAGGTTGCAAACAGATACTTGTTCACCAATGTTTATAGCAGCATTATTCACAATTTCCAAAAGTTGTAAACAGCCAGGGCATCCATCAACAAATGAATAAACAAAATATGGTACATACATACAAGGGAGTATTATTTGACCATGAGAAAGAATGAAGTTATGAGACATGCTGCACCATGGAAGAACCTTGAAAACATGATGCTCAGTGAAAGGGGGCACATAAGCACAGTATTGTATGATATCATTTCTAAGACAGGATTAGAAATAGTGAATTCAGAGAGATAGAAAGCAGATTAGAGGTTACTGGGAGATGAGGGATAGGGAAGTGTTTATAAATAAAAAATACATACATAATAATATATAAGAACTCACTAAATAATAAACATTGTGAGATAGAGGAAAAGAAGCACTATTTAATACTGTTACTGAGATAACTGTGATAATATGAAGAAAATTTTATCAATTCAAACGAAATACCAACCTCAAACTCATACCAACACGACTACAAATGGATGCTATAATGAAGAATAAAAATGTAAATAATAGGAAATCTAGCAGAACATAATACCCAAAGACTGTTTATCAATACTATGGAAAAATATAACTTTAAATGATTGAAACCATACATAGGAAAGGAAAAAATGGTCAGATTTAACAACACAAAAAAGGTAATGCATATAACAAAACTTAATGAAGCTATATAGAAAAGAATTATAATTTTTCAGATTAGGAAAATATTTGCAGAGAGGGGTTAATCTCTATAATATTTAGGATGAGTTTATAATTTTATTCCAATAAATAAATAGCCAAAGTACAATTCAAATCAGAGAAAGTACAAATAATGAACTGTCTAATAGAAGATATTCAATTTCATTAGAGTCAAAGAAAACTGAATTAAAATAAGAATGAAATACTGGCACTGAATGTGCCAGCTGGGCCCTGAGCCTCAACGGAATTGCAACACCTACTCTCCGGTTCATTGGATTCACCCAGGACAACTAACAAGGTGGTGATGATGGACAACTACCATACCAAGGAACCGAGAAGAGTCTACAACTGCAAGCAAGAGAGTCCCATCCATCGGCCATATGGGACTGAAGCCATCTCTCAATTAGAGGTGGAGTGGGCATCACCATCCCAGAATCCTCAGGATTGGGGAATGAACCATGGACTAGAGTGGACTTAACTGGTATTCTACTATAGACTTATTGTGATTCTAGCAATGAAAGAACTCATATCATTGATGTGGAGGCAGTGGCCACTGGAGGTTCTGAGGTCAGGGAGAGGGAAAACAGGTGTAATACAGGGGCATTTTCAGGACTTGGGAATTGTCCTGAATGACATTGCAATGACAGATACAGGCCATTATGTATCTTGCCATAGCCTACAGAATTGTGTGGGAGAGAGTGTAAACTACAATGCAAACTATAATCCATGCTTAGTGGCAATGCTCCAAAATGTGTTCATCAATTGCAATGAATGTACCACACTAATGAAGGATGTTGTTAATGTGGGTAAATGTGGGCGGTGTGGGGAGCAAGGCATATGGGAATCTCCTATATTTTTTATGTAACATTCATGGAATCTAAATATGTTTTTTAAAAAAATAAAATATAAAAATAAAAGAAAAAAGAATGATGCAATGGCACTGAATAATACCTACAAAACAAGAAACAATAAATAAAATGTTATGTTTTGTTTGCCTTATGTTATTTCTTGCTGTATTTTTGGAAGTCATTTGAAAGCATTTTAGATCTTCTAACAGTATGTTAAGATGTTTGAGAAAACAGAAACTATTTTCTTATTTAATTTACTGGGAATGAATAAATTACTATGAACTTTGTATTTGGCACTTTTCCTGGTTTCTGTGACTTTCTTCCTAAAATTGTAAAAATATAATTAGTTTGTCAAAATGTTTCTATATATCTTTATTTTCTTTGGGGTACTTAAACATGCTGTTAATGCATTCGTCACATACTTAAGTAATATGGTTAAAAAGTGCTGTGGCTGTTTGGAACTGTATATACCCCAGAAAATTATGTTCTTAAAGCTAATCCATTCCTGTAGGTGTGAGCCCATTGTAAGTAGGACTTTAGATGAGGTTACTTCAGCTAAGGTGTGACCCACCTCATTCAGGATGGGTTTTAATGCTTTTACTGAAGTCCTTTATAAATGGAATGAATAGAGAGAAAGAGAAACCCATGGAAGTAAGAAGCTGAAAGCAACGAAACAGGAAGAGAAGGAAGAGACCGGCAGATGCTGCCATGTGTCTCGACATGTGGCAGAGAAGCCAAGGAGTGCCAGCAACCGGTCTCTGGAGAGAAAGCATGGTCTTGATGATACCTAGATTTGGACATTTTCTCAGCCGCAAAACTGTAAACTAATAAACTCCCACTGTTCAAATTGAACCATTTCTTGGTATCTGATTTAAGCAGCCTAGGAAACTAAAACAAGCACCTAAAATATGAAACCAAAAACAAACAAAACTAACAGAACATTGATATATTACTGAAATCTTTATAAATCAACAAAATTATTTTAAAGAGCAATTTGGAAATACATATGGGAGAAGACATAAAAACATTAATACTTTATTTGAAAGTTCAACTAATGAGAATTTAGGGTAAAGAAATAATAAAAAAGAAGAAAAAGCTTCATGTACAAATAAAACAAGTATTCAAAAATAAATTAAATACCTAATAATGGAAGAATATTAAATAAATTATTATTATTATTATTATTATTTTTAAAGATTTATTTATTCATTTATTTATCCCCCCCTTGCTGCTTGTGTTTTGCTGTGTGTTTTTTCTGTGTCTGCTTATCTCCCCCTTGCTGTGAGGTCTTGCTGCATCAGCCCACCGCGCCGCGCGGGCCGGCCTGCCCCCACAAGGAGGCCCCGGGAAGCGAACCCGGGGCCTCCCACATGGCAAACGGGAGCTCTATCGATTGAGCCACACCCGCTTCCCCTAAAAAATTATGATATACCATATTCAGTGGAATATTATGTAGCCATTGATGAATTTAATTATGGAGATTATATAACACTACAATATTTATAAAATAACAATGTGTGATATAATCAGAACAAAGAAATGTAATAGGCTTTCAGGAATACATGTGTATAAAATCACGAAGAAATAGAAAATGAAAGTTTATAGTATCTTTGGGAACTTAAAAATTTCCTTTTATTTTATCCATAAATGTTTTGGTTTTTTTTTTTAAAGATTTTTTCCTTTTATTTATTTATTTCTCCCCACCCTCTTGTTGTTTACATTTGCTGTGTCTGTTTGTTCTGTGCGGGTCTTCTTTTTAGGAGGCACTGGGAACCAAACCAGGGACCTCCCATGTGGGAGGGAGTTGCCTAATAGCTTGAGACACATTCACTCCCTATCCATAAATGTTTCACTGCAAAAAGGGACAAATGGCCTTTACTAGTCATTGTATTTAGAAGACACTATTAGGTACAAATCATTAGTTGGGTAATGGGAAAAAGAATGTTCAGTGCTCAAAAATTGATAATTTTCATAATAAAATTCCCAAATACTCATCTTTGTAGGTCTTCAAAAACAAGAGTCTCTCAGATTTCTTATATGCTAAACTCATGTGCAAATAATTGTTTTCAAATTTGTTTTAGAAAAAATTCTATGAATGATGTTTAAAACACTCCTCCATTGTTACTATTAACCATCCCCTCCATACTTAGGTATATACTTCACCTAATCCTAAAATATACTTGCTTATAGCTTTCTCTGAATTGCTTTATTTAATTTTAATGTGTGCTTGTTCTTTTATTTAAGTAATAAATTTCAAAGTCATTAACTAAGACTTCTATTTTCTTTGAATATTTCTATACTTTCTAGTATTATATTGTGCACCTAGGAATTTCTCAAAGTTGACAAAAATTCTTTTAGATATATGAGATATGAAAAATATTTTAAGACATGGTTTCTGCTTTCAAGAAGTACAAAGGCTAATATATTATAAAGTATTAGATTGGTCCATGTGAAAGTTCTATGTTTTGTAGATGAAAAACATTCAAATATTAGCAATTCATAAGATTCAATCTATGAAAAAGTACCTGGCAGTGCATCTGGCTAATAGGTGATAAAATAAATATATTTTGAATTTAATTGTATAGAGATGTGCTGTCTAATACAGTGGCCACTAGTCATTTGTGGCTAGTGGGCACACCTGAAATATGACTAGTATGACTGAGAAACTGACTTTTTAATTTTGTTTAATTTGGATTTAAATTTCAAAACTGACAATATATATTTATTGGAAAACTCTTAAGTATGTTTTACAATTTGAGTACTTTGTGAATCTATTTTCAAACTGAAAGTTTTATGAAGTCCAAATGCAGATCAAATGTTTCTTATGAAAATATAGTGTATAAATTGAGAAGTGCTGTAGGTATAAAATATGCACTAGATTTTGATTACTTAGTACAAAAAAGAATGTAAAATGCCTCAATAATTTTTATGTTGATTATGTGTTGACATGGTAATATTTTAATATTCGGGTTAAATTAAAATATACTATTTAAATTATTAATATAGCATCAAATATATTTTCACCTGTTTGTTTTAATTTTTTAAATGTGACTTGTAGAAAATTTAAAATTACACATGTGGCTTGCTTTACATTTCTATTGGACAGCCCTAGTATAGATGTTTGTGCACAATGTTATGGGAAAACAGGGTAGAGCACAACTAAGACTTTCGAGAAAAGGTGAAAATTAAACTTCAGGTGGATGAAATAGAGAAATGGAAAAGAAAATGTGTATATCATCACACAACCTAATCATTGGGCATGAATGATTAGGAGAGAGGATAGAGGAGAGTATAAGTGACATTTCAGAAAGAACCTTTTGTCTGCAGTGTGATGGACAGATTGGGAAGTGCAGGCACTGGAAACAAGGAGGCTGCGAAAATTGTATTAAAGGAGCATGAAAGTTGAGTAGAAGTGAGAATGAAGATGGAGAGATGGGAATACTTGAGAGATAGGATGTAAAATAGGGTTTATAGAATGACTTAAAAATGAGAGTAGAATGGGAGAGGAAAAATCAAGGAGAATTCCAAGGTTTCTAGCTTTGGTGACTAAATAAAAAGGAAAGTCAGTATGTGAGGTAAGGGAATACAGGAGGTGAACACATATGGGGGAAAATAGATATTTAAAATGCCTTTGGGACAATGAAATAGAACTGCCCAGAAGGTAGTTGGAAATACTGATTTTTTATAAGATGTTGGAATCACAAAGATGGAGATACCAAAAATGAGAGACATTTCTAAGGGAATGTATAGAGAGTGAGAGAAGAGTAGAAAAGAAAAATCACTGTGAAACAATAAAATAATATTAATTTATGATCTAGTATAACTTCAGTAGCCTTTTAAATGTGGCTACTATGATTATAATATATAATAGGGGGAAATGAAGCATGTTAAAATCAAGTCAAGACTGAATTGAAGATGCACTATTGAAGACTGATTATTGCTTTATTTATTTATGAACATTTATTAATAAATATAAAAATGCAGTGTGGTTCTTAGATGTGTCTAGTATAGCTCAAACAACTCTACTGCAGGGAACATTTCCATAATGGCAGCATTTTATTTAAAAAATTACAAAGTTAAATGATCTTTTATAAAAATTCTTTTTCTCTTTTATTTTATATTTGAGGACTCTGGAATTTAAAGTTATACAACTATATTCCTGACTCTCAACTTATAATTAAGTACTGACATAAACCCATGTTTTACCCTAAAAAACATTATTTTGCATAAAAATTTTTGTCAGCAAATGTTTTTGAATGAAATTATGTGTTACACCAAACTGTCTTTTTCTGGGAACTAAAACATTTATACTTGCTCTTTCTTTGCTTAGAACACATGAAGGAATTTTTTTTTTTTTTTTTTTTT
>JAQZBX010073786.1:0-14859 GCA_029593785.1 Cabassous unicinctus | reverse complement strand
AGATGGAGGACTATTACCTAATTCATTTACAAGAACAGCATTATACTAATACCAAAACCAGACAGACATTACAAGAAAACAATATCTCTCAAGGACTTAGGAAAACCCTTAACAAAATATTAACAAATCAAAACCAGCAATATATAAAAAGGGTACAAGAGCATCATACCATTAATCCCAAGAGTGAACAGTTGATTTAAAAATTGAAAAGTAATCTGTGTAATTCATCAACAGATTTAAAAGAAGAGTTTATCTCAGATGCAGAAAAAGTATTTGACAAAATGCCACACCCATTCATGATTAGAAAAAACTTTCAACGATCTAGAATTGAAGGGAACTTAACCCAAAAAGGGCATCTATAAAATCCTACAGCTACCATCACACTTAAATGGTGAAAGACTGAATGCTTTGTCTCTATGATTGGGAACAAGACAAGAATGGCTACTTTCATCACTTATATACAATATTGTACTGGAGTCCTTGGCAAGTCCAATAAGAAGAAAAACAAAAGGTATGCAGATTATTAAAAGGTAGTAAATGGTCTTATTTGCAGATGACATGATCATCTAAGAAGAAATCCTTAAGATATCTAAAAAATAGAACTAAAAAGTGTAGCAATAAAACTACTTCAGCATTTAAAATGAGAAATTTTAAATTAAAAAATAACATTTACAGTAGCATAAAAACATGAAATATTTAGAGTTAAATTTAATAAAATATATGAAAAACCATACTGCTGAGAGAAATTTTACAAGACCCAAATAAATGGGGAGATAGAATATGTCCATGGAGCTAAAGTCACTTCTTCCCAAATTGAATTAGAGAACCTAGTCAAAATTCTAGCAGGCTTTCTATGTTGTAGAAATTAGCAAGCTAATTCTAAATCTATGTGGAAATGCAAAGGACCTACATTAAAAAATTTTTAAAAGAACAAAACTGGAGGACTCAAACAATAGACTTGAAGACATTACAAAGCTATAGTTATCAAGACAGAGTGGTATTGGAGTCAAGAGAGACAGATACATCAATGGAACAGAACACAGTACAGAAATAGATCTGCACATACATGGTCAATTGACTTTTGTCCAAGATACAATGAATTCAGTGGAGGAAGGATAGCCTTCTCAAGAAATAGTGCTGGAAAAATTGGGTTTCCTTATGCAAAATTATGAAATTCATACTGCTATCACATACAAACATTAATTTAAAATGCACCCTGGCTCTAAATGTAAAACATAAAACTTGTAGAAGAAAACAGAGGGAAAAAATCTTTTTAAACTTGTGTTAGGAAAAGACTTCATAGATATGGCACCATAAGCACAATGAAAGAAATAATTGATAAATTGGACTTAAACAAAATTAAGAACTGCTCTTTGAAAGACACTGTTAAGAGAATGAAAAGAAGGTGGCTGGGATAAAATATTTGCAAATCATATACCTGATAAAGAATTTGTATCCATAATAGATAAAGAACTCCCAAAACTGAATAAAAATAAATAACCAAATAAAAATGGACAAAAGATTTGAACAGGCACTTCATCAAAGATTTACAAATAGCTAGTAAGTACATGAAAAAATACTAATAAGTCATTAGTGATATATAAATTAAAACCACAATGAGATACCACTATATACCTATTAGGATGCCTAAAATTTAAAAGACTAACTTTACCAAGTGTTGACAAAACTATAAAACAATTACAACTCTTAAACACTGCTGGTCAAATGGTATTACAACTTTGAAAAACAGTCCGGCAGTTTTTTAAACAACTAAACATATACTTACCAAATAACTCAGCCATTCCAATGGGTATCCCCAGCCTTTACTAGTATACATGATCTTATTGTGCTTTGCAGATACTGTGCTTTTTACAAATTGAAGATTTGTGGCAATCCTGCATCAAGCAAGTCTATAGGCGCCATTTTTCCAACATAATGCACTCCGTGTCTCTGTCACATTTTGGTAATTCCCACAATATTTCAAACTTGCATTATTATATGTTATGGTGATCTGTGATCAATAACCTTTGATGGTACTATTGTAATTGCTTTAGGACGCTACAAATTACACACCATATAAAATGGTGAGCTTAAATGATACAGTAAGTTCTGACAGCCCCAATGACTACCTGTTTCCTGTCTCTCTCCCTCTCCTTAGGCCTTTGCTATTCCCTGAGACAAAATAATATTGATATTAGGCCAATTAATAACTCTACTGACCTCTAAGCATTCAAGTGAAAGGAAGAGTCACACATCTCTCACTTTAAAACAAAAGCTAGAAATGATTAAGCTTTGCGAGGAAGGCATATAGAAAGGCAAGATAGGCTGAAAGCCAGTCCTCTTGCACCAAACAGCTACATTGTAAATGCAAAAGAAACGTTCTTGAAGGAAATTAAAAGTGCTACTCCAGTGAGCACATAAATGATAAGAAAGCAAAACAGCCTATTGCTGACATAGAGAAAATTTTAATGGTCTGGATAGAAGATCAAACCAGTTACAATATTCCCTTAAGCCAAACCTAATCCACAGCAAAGCCCTAACTCTCTCCAATTCTATGAAGGCTGAGAGAGGTGAGGAAGCTGCAGAAGAAAAGTCTGAAATTAGCACAGGTTGATACATGAAGTTTAAGGAAAGAAGCCATCTCCATAACATAAAAGTGCAGCCAGTGCTAATGTAGAAGCTGCAGCAAGTTATCCAGAAGATCTAGTGTTTTGATTTCCTGGGCTGCTCAAGCAAATACCATGCAAATGGTTCTACTTAAACAATGAGAATTTATTTGCTCATGGTTTTGAGGCTAAGTGAAAGTCTAAATCAAGGCATCATCAAGGGGAAGTGGGTGTGGCTCAGTGAATAGAGCCCCCGTTTACCATATGGGAGGCCCGTGTTCGCGTCCCGTAGGCCTCCTTGTGAGGGCACGCTGGCCTGAGCAGTGCAGTGGGCTGATGCAGCAACCTCACAGCAGGAAACGGGTGTGGCGCAATGGATAGAGCACCCGTTTACCATATGAGAGGCCCCGGGTTCGCTTCCCGGGGCCTCCTTGTGAAGGCAGGCCAGCTCCTGCGGCGCCATGGGCTGATGAGGCAAGACCTCACAGCAAGGGGGAGATAAGCCACAGAACTGGATTAAATTTAGTATGTTTTTCTGGGGTACATACAATTCCAAAACCCTACATCTAGGGAGGTGGCTACACTAAACAACAGATTTTCAATGTATTTGAAACAGCCTTCTATTGGAAGAATTCATCTAAGACTTTCATAGCAAGAGAGAAGTCAATGCCTGACTTCAAAGTTCAAAGGACAGGCTGACTCTCTTATTAGGGGCTGGTCACTTTAAGTTGAAGCCAATGCTCATTTGCCATTCTGAAAATCCTAGGGCCCTTAAGAATGACGCAAAATCTATTCTATAAATGGAACAACAAAGCCAGAAACAAAGGGCATCTGTTTACTATATGGTTTACTGAATATTTAAAGCCCACTGTTGAGACCCACAGCTCAGGAAAGAAAAGACTCCTTTCAAAATATTATTGCTCATTGACAATTCACCCAGTCACCCAAGAGCTCTGATGGAGATGTACAAGATTAATGTTGTTTTCATGTCTGCTAACATAACATCCATTCTGCAGCCCATGCTTCAAGGAATAATTTTGACCTTCAAGTCTTATTATTTAAGAAATACATTTCATAAAGCTATAGCTGCTAAAGATAGTGATTCCTCTGGACAAAACAAATTAAAATTTCTTCTGGAAAAGATTCACCATTCTAGATGTCATTAAGAACATTCATGATTCATGGGAGGAGGTCAAAATATCAACAATAACAGGAGTTTGGAAGAAGTTGATTCCAGCCCTCATGGATGACTTTAAGGGTTCAAGACTTCGGTGGAGGAAGTAACTGCAGATGTGGTGGAACTAGCAAGAGAACTAGAATTAGAAGTGGAACCTGAAGATACGACTGGACTGCTCTGCTGCAATCTCATTAATAAAACTTTAATGGATGAAGAGTTGCTTCTTATGGATGAGCAAAGAAAGTGGTTTCTTGAGATGGAATCTACTGGTGAAGATGTTGTAAACATTGTTGAAATGACAACAAAGGAATTGGAATATTACATAAATGTAGTTGATACAGCAGCAGCAGGGTTTGAGAGGATTGACTCCAATTTTTAAAGAATTATTTATTTACTTTATTATTATTATTTTTTAATTTATCCCCCCTCTCCCCAGATGGTTCTCTTGTCTGTCTGTTCATTGTTTGCTCACCTTCTCTCCAGGAGGTACCAGGAACCGAACCCAGGATGTCTCACTTGGGAGGTAAGTGCCCAATGGCCTGAGCCACATCCACTGCCTGTGGGCTGTGGAATCTGCTGGCTCGTGGCATCTGCTTGTTTAGGCATCTGCTCGTTGCAGTGGGTGCAGTGTCTGCTTGTCTTCTTTAGGAGGCACTGGGAACAAACCTGAAACCTCCCATGTGGTAGGTGGGCGCCCAACTGGTTGAGCCACATCCACTTCCTGACTCCAATTTTGAAAGACATTCTATTGTGGTTAAAATGCTACCAAACAGTATCACCTGCTACAGAAAAATCTTTCCTGAAAGGAAGAATCAACTGATATGGCAAACTTCATTGTCTTATTTTAAGAAATTGCCACAGCCACCCCAACCATTAGCAACCACCACCCTGGTCAGTAAGCAGTCATCAACATTGAGGCAAGACCCTCCACCAGCAAAAAGATTGAGTTAAAACAAAAATTATGACTCACCAAAGGCTCAGATGATGGCTAGCATTTTTCAGCAATAACATATTTTTTATTAAGTTATGTACTTTGTTTTTTTTAGACATAATGCTACTGTGCCCTTAATAGACTACAGTATAGTGTAAACTTAACTTTTATATACACCGATAAACCAAAAAAAATTGTGACTAGCTTTATTATAATATTTGCTTTTTTACAGTGGTCTGGAATCCCTGGTTGGGACTTAGGAATCAGTCAGAAAATGAGGATTAAATGTAAAACCTAATATTTTGGCTTTTTATCAAACAGAAAATTTTCTTATTTTCCATTTCCAAATTTTGCTAGGAAGATATTAGTGTGTATTTTTTTTTTTTTAAGATTTATTTATTTTTATTTATCCCCGCCCCCCTTGCTGCTTGTGCTGCTGTGTCCATTCGCTGCGTGTCTTCTCTGTGTCTGCTTATCTCCCCTTTGCTGTGAGGTCTTGCCGCATCAGCCCACAGCACCGCGCAAGCCGGCCTGCCCTCACAAGGAGGCCCCCGGAAGCGAACCCAGGGCCTCTCTTATGGTAAACGGGTGCTCTATCCATTGCACCACACCGCTTCCTGCCATGAGGTTGCTGCATCAGCCCACCGCACCGCTCAGGCCGGTGTGCCCTCACAAGGAGGCCTCCGGTCGCGAACCCGGGCCTCCCATATGGTAAACGGGAGCTCTTATCCACTGAGCCACACCCGCTTCCCATTAGTGTGTATTTTTAAAAGTGATGAAAAGAATCTCTTAAATCCTGTTTTCTGCATCATCAAAACTGTGTGGTTTTACTTTAGTAACCATGCATTGTAGTTTTTGAAAAATTATACATATGCTAGATATGGCATTTCTGAACTACAATTTTTTTTAAGCCAGAATACATTATTTTCTGAACATATAGAAACTACTTCTTATAGATGTACATACTAATACTATGCAATTTCATGTTGGTGTCATTACATTACCGTTATGACTCTGAATCCTAGGGTCTTTCTCATCTGCAGCTTTGATTTGGGTGTGTCAAGGCCATTCAAGGGCTAATTGGCTTTTGGTATGACAAGATACAAGAGTTAAAAGAAAGTTTCCAGATGGTTAGGTAGCGCCGTGGTTTACACGCAACATTACTGGTACCTTCTGTTTCACTGTAGCTTTTCGCGCTCTCTACAAACATAAGGTGCAGATACTGTTTAGCTTTATCGGATACTTTTTCTTGTTGCAAGGTCTGCTTTCTCCGTACACAGGCTCAAGTAATTATCATTATGCCAGGCCATGTGTGTACATTCCGCAATTTACCGGGTCTAGCCCGTGGCTATCTAAAATCTGGGACGTTTTCCAAACCTGGCTGTGGAAGCGCTTGGAAATCTTTCGTCACCACTAGGTAGCGGACACCTGTTTCGGGGGGAGGGGAGGAGGGAAGGGGTTATGAAATGTGAGGTGAAACCAGGAAAAGGGAGTTGTGAACCCGGTTACAGGGCCTCCCAGTCTTGGAGTTAGGGGACCCATCGGGCCTCATGCTATGGTCCGCGGTCCCACACCTTCTAGGTACAGGTCTCTAGAAACCCAAGGCTGGGGTTCCAATCCCCATTCCGCAATGCCGCACGCTTCTTCCACTTCCCTCACTCCCCTGCCGGAAAGATTTTCGAACTCAGCCATCTCTATTTTACAGGAATCTGTGCGTTGTTGCAAACGAAGAATGACAGAAAAACACAGCCTACGAATTCCAGCAGTCAGGCCGCCAAGGATCTCCCAGTGAAAGGGCAGTCCGAGACGTCAGCATTTGGTCCCTTCTTCAAGAGGCATCTTCCAGCTTTCCTGCTCTCTGGGCGAAGAGGAGCGCTGGAATAATTCCCGAAAGTCTTCCGTGTCCTCTTCCTCTTCAGTTTTTTTCACTTCCAAACTTCCACCGAAAGATTTGTAACGCAGAACAGAGAAGAGGATACAAAGAAGTTTCTTAAAACACCTTTTCTCGGTTCCTCTTCAAGGCGTCCCCTTTAAGGAACCAGGCCCACCTCTTTGCCATTTACCTACTGGCTTTCCTTCCTGCCCATCACTCTACCTTTAAGAATATTTCCTGTTACTTCAACCCAACTTGCACACCTCCGCCCCCCGGCCCTCCTCATTGGGCCGCCCGAGGCCCGTTGAGTCTTCTGTTTTCCCTCCGTCTCCTCCCGCCCTCTAGCCTAGCGCAACGGCGTTCCGAATTCTGATTGGCTGCCACGGCAGCCTGCCCGGAGCGGGATTGGTGGGCTGGATGGCAGGGGCGGGAGGGTGGCGCACCCAGGGTAGGCTGATCGTGTGCGGAGCGGCGGCCGCGGGAGGGGTGGGAAGGGGCGGGGGGAGGGGGGCTGGGAAAGTTGAGGCCGCGCTGCTGCCGGGTCTCCGGCCTTGAGGGCTCGGGCTCGCAGCGGCGGCGGTGGCCGCAAGAAGAGGCGGCGGGGGCGGGGGGAGAGGAGGGCCTGGGCCCGCGCTCCCCCAGCCCCGGAGGAGCAGGCAGTGGCCGCGGACGGAGAGATTCGCCTGGGCGGCCGGACGCTCCTGCCTTCCCCGCCTGGGATCATGACCCAGACGGGGGTCGCTGCCGCCGCCCCCGCCGCGGCCGAGAGCGCCCCGCCCGCGGGTGAGTGATTGAGGGAGGGGGCCGCTGACAGCCGGGGCGAGGGGCGGGGGCCGGGGTTGCGGGGGCGGCTCCGGGGGGCGGCCCCGGGCTCCGCTCCACCCACCCCCTCCTCGCTCCGGGAGGCGAGGGCTGCGCCGAGCGTGGCTCCCTCTTGGGGTGCGGGCGCCGACTGGGCGCCCAGCCTCCTCCCCCCGCCCTGCCTGCGCCAGGCGCACGGGGGCTCGCGCTCCGGCCCCCAGGTGCGTTCGGGGCGGGAGAGGCCCCACGTTGCCCTCGGTGCATAAAGAGCTGGGCAGCCAGGTTCGCACCGGATGGCCTTTGCCCGCCTCTTTCACCTTTTCCTGTCTCCTTCATCCCCCTCTTCTTTCGTTGCCCTCTGAATTTCCTCCAGCCCCGCTCGTCAGACTCGTGCGACTTGCTTTTTAACTCTCACCCCTACGTCGGAGAGGCGGCTTGGGTTCTTTATAGAAGCTTACCTTTCTGAGGAGCAGCGCTACAGGCGAATGGCCAACTCTTGACATCTATTTCTATATTTCCCGAAGAAATATGATTTCTAGACTCTTAGTCATGCTTAACATTTTGATTGTTGGGTTCTCCGCCAGTCACTCTCCCAACCCCCCACGGTTACACTGGGAAATGGTCCTTGGTGATTATTAACTTTATCTGGGAATAAGAGACTGCTTAAACCTACGTGCGGAATCCCAGCTATAGGCTTCCAACTTATGGTCTCATAAAATTTTTGCCATTAAGCAGAGACTGACCTAACACCACACAAGACAGTTGTGGCTAACTCAAGTTTGCAGGTAAAGAAAACAGCTGTTTACATATAAAGTCAGTTTTCTGGAATAAGCCTTTTGGTAAGTAACATGGATCCTGAAGCATGTTCATACGTTTGCTTTCTCTTAAACAAACAAAAAACACAAAATCAGCTTTTTGAAGAATCAACAGGCTGTCATACTCTCTAGTCACCTTGACTTTTCCTTCTACACAGGACACTTGCTTAATGTAGTACAGAGTTGCTGTATGGGATACATTTGTTGTTTCCCTTTATTTGTGAAGTACTCTGAAAGTATATGTTACAAAGTAAATAAAATAATCATTGCACTTCTGAAATCAGGATTAGTTTAATGCGTTCAGGCACTACAAGAATGGATTTAATCTTACATTTTGCTCTAATCTAAGCAATACGATTTTTGGATACATGGATATTAGATCCCCCCTAAATTTAAAGGAGAAATTTTGTAAAATCTGGACATATATGCAGCCTAGAACCTTCCCTAATATAAAAGCATTTTATTGCAGGGATATAAGGGCAGCATAGGTTTGAAAAATTATTTTTTAGGTTAGTTGACTATAGGGTGCCTTGGAAATAAAATTAGAAAGTTGCCGACTGCAGTTAGCCAGTTTTGTAGTAGAAATTGATGAGTTATTTTCCTAGTTTCAGAACTTAGCACTGTCGACTGGTGGAAAGAAAAGTTAAGAAAACTGAAAATGTTTACTCAGGTTAGAAGATAAGCTCCAACAGGTAACCAGCTCAAAATTGTTGCTTATAAACAGGGTCTTAAATAGAGTTTGGGTCTTAACCCATTTTCAGTCCAGACTGTACATTAGAATCACCTGTGTGCTTTAAAATTTTAATGCCCAGACCACTCCCCGCAGAGATTCTCTTACTTTTGATCTGGAGTAAGGCTCTGCTATAAATATATTTTTAAAAAAGCTCTCCAGGTGATTCTGGAGCCAGATTTGAGAACTACTGGTAGTCTAGGACAATGTCCATCCCGGGCTTTTCTAAAAGTCAGATCTTAACTCATGTATCCAACTTTTTGCCCACTGCTTTCCAGCATGAACCTTTGCACCCCTGATGGTCCCACAGATAGTTCCCTGCTTTTGTTAAAGACATTGCCGTCTCTCGAAACATGAACATTCTTCCCTGTGTTCCCTCTCCCCACAATAACAGTTCTAATTCTCCTTTTATCAAAGTTTTCCTTATAGCTTACTTTAGCTTTTAGCATGCCTCCCTTTGAATTTTTATGCCACATTTGTTTGAAAGACCACTTTACATTTATACAATTTGGACATTTAACTTCTTTTGTATTTCATTATTCTCAAACTTAACAGCAAGAACTGCTTTATTTTCTGGCTTCTCTACAATGATTTCCTTTAAGTTGGATTGGTTTGCTTTGTATCCTTCCATCTCTGTCTACAACCATAATTTCAGATTTGATTTGCTCTCAGATATTTCTGTCTTGTTAGTTTTCTCATAGCTTACCTAACACTGAATTCATCTATGACATGGATTTCTTCCATCTTTTTCTTATCTCTTCAGTAAGTTGACTATTTCCTCTTATGTAGTCCCATAATATCTTGTACTTATTTTTGTTTTAACACTTATCACACTGCCACACTGCCTTAAGTATGTATTTATTCAGTTTCCCCACCTGACTACTAACCCCAGGGCTCCATGTTGGCAACTCCAGGGTTTACTATTCGCATTGTATTCTTAAATACATGGTAGAGCTAGATCCACACCAATACAGGAACTGTGTTCTCTTCATCTTTGTATTCTTAGATACTATCATAACATTTGTCATTAGTAGGCACTTAATAAATGTTTATTGAAAGAATGATTGCTGTCGTATATTATGTAAAGATAGCCATATACATCCTAGCACAGGTTGATTTGGTATTAAGTGCCTTTGCTATTAATTATCCTTTTGTCCAGTACTCCTATTATAGATTTGTTAGGGGTTAGTGGAATCTAATTATGGTTGTGACAGCCCCCTTAAAACATACGGGTATGAGTGTGTGTGTACCTTGAGTCCTCTACTCTGAATTCTAAAGGTTGACTTTTGTTATTCATAAAGTATTTGTGGAGCTCTTACTAAGAGAAAAGCTGTTAACTGTCCATTTCAATAATTTTTCTTTTTCTCATTAAATTTTCTGTATGGGTACAATTGCACTACTTCAGAATGCCAAATCTTTTCATTAGATTGATAGGACATGATAAGTTGCTCCTATTAATGTGCTAATACTCTGTTTTTAATTCAACTCATCAAATATTTATTGAGTGCTTACCATTTGCCTAACACTGTTAGGTGCTAAAGATAATACCATGATACAGAAGTAGTAAATGGTATGGACTCAGCTCTTAAGATGTTTATAGACATTGAGAGGATGGGACAACACCCATATTAATGCAGTTTTCATTAGATGCTAAAATAAATGTAAGTGCCCCAAATCTATAAGTCAATGATTAATACCATAAACAATTAGGAAAGACCAGATACTCATTCTTTCAACAGACGTTCCTTCTGAGTACTAATTTTGAGAATACAAATATGAAATATGTTGTTACCATTTAGAAGCTTACAGTCTAGTGGGAAAAAACAGTAAGTATATAGAATGTATTTTATCTTAAATACATGAAATATGTGGGATGTTATATCAGGATGTTTGGGACTAAGAAGAAGGGTTTCTTGTCTAACCTCTAGGGCTCAGAGGAAGTTTCAAAGAGGATTCTTAGGAGTTCCCAGTTGGAAAGTTGATATGGGCATTCCAGACAAAGTAACAGCTGTGAAGGCATGGAAATGAATGCAGGAGGCATTCCTTGATTAAGGACCTGCAAGTAGATTGCTATTAGTAGACAGGAGTACTATTAAAGAGCATGGTCTTTGGAGTCAGATGGATGTGGTTTGCAAACTCATTCCTGAGAATCAGCCTTTGGTGAATCTTCCTGTGTAGGGTAGCATTAGTTTATTGGTAATTTCACTGCTAGTCTTAGTACAAAGATGTACCTCAAGATTCCCCTGTGACTTTTCTTTTGTCTGTTGCCTGGTGGCATAAGGATCCCCAAATAATGAAATATTTATTGGGTCCCCTGGTGAAAGCATTCTTACCCTTGCTACTATAATTTCTTAAATATTAGAAGTCACAGTGAGAGGGACAGGGAGAAAAAATTTTAGTGTAATCATGAAAGGTACTACTTCTACCTCTACTCACAGAACCAATTTCTCTTTGATTATAAGCAATCTTAAGCAGAAAAGGGAAATTTGGGGATAGATTCTGGGTAAACCCACAGAAGTGAAGGAAAGTAGAATAATGAAACCTTGGGAAGGCCAGGAAACTCCCAGGATCACATGGGCCCATGGGTCTAACTCAGCCCCAGCCAGCTTTCCTCCCTGCAGGGAAGTCTTGCTGGTCAGACCTTTCCCCATCCCAGAGGTGAGCCCATGCTTATTGGTCCCATCAGACTTTAGGAATGGTGCAGAGAAGCTCCTCAAAGGGTATTGTTGCCAGAAGACCAAAGCAACAGATATCTGCTACCATGTTTATTGAATATGGCAGTGTGGATGTCTTTTGGTGTGCTTGGTGTGAGCTGTTTCAGGTGTGAGCTGTTTCAGCTGTTTCAGCTGTGCCAGGTTGCAGTTAGTTGAAGAAGGAATGGGAATTGAGGAAATAGGGACAGTGAGTGTAAACTACTCTTTCAAGAAATTTGATGGTTAAGGATGGAGGTGATGGGGGGGGGCACGCAGAAAGAATGAGAACACTCAATGGGAGTTGCGAGGTCAGAAAAATATTATTTTTGCCTTATAAATGGAAAATAAATGAATAAGGATATATGATAATGGGAAAGTATGAGTAGGGAAGGAGAGATTAATAATATAGGAGAGAGAAGAGTTATTATATAACAAGGTTACTATGAAATGGGAGTGATGGAGCCCAGAGCATAGGTGGAGGATCTGGTGTTAGCTAGAATTATTGGGGAAGGTTTCAGGGAGGAGGACAGACTTGGACTGGGCTTTAAAGAGTGGGTAGGATTTGGATAAGCAGACAAAAGTGGGAAGGTCATTGCAGTGGGAAAATAGCATAGACAGGTAAGAAAGATGTTAAGGGGCACAGGGAAGGACCTATCTGAATTGGAGAGGAGGGAAGAGTAGATGATCTGATGAACTAGAAAATCCTGCGTCTATGTGTGTTATTCTAGGTCGGGGGTGGATGGGTGAGGACTGGCTGGAGAAGGTGGAGTCATGAAAGCCAGATCCAAAAGTTTGGCTTTGGGACAATAGACAGTGGGTACTGTAGATTCTGGAGCAAGAGAGTAACTTGATGAACTGTGGTGACTTGGAAAGACTGAAACATTAGAATATAAAATTCATTGGAGAAAAGGGAAAAGGCTGGCAGCAAAAAAAAGACTTTTAAGAGGCAGATGTATGTAAAATAGGAGCTGGACTAAGATGGTGGTAACAAACAGGAGGAGATGAACTTTGTGAAAAGAATTGATAGGATTTGGTGAGGAGAACAATTGAAGGTTATTTTGGGTTTAATGGCAGGTTAAAGTTTTGGTGTCATTGACAAAATGGAGAAATTTGAAGTAGGTCTCTTAAGAGGCAAGACTGTTCAAAATGTTCCAGATTTGTTCACTGGTTTTGAAATGTTCTGAAGAGAACTTTACTAAACCAAAGATTTGGAGAAAGCATGAGTTGAAAGACAGCTTTATTATAAAAACATAATGGCTTTTACTTAGAAATAATTAGAAACTTTATAGGGAAAAAAAGCAGAAAAGAGAACATTGAGCCTTGGGCCTCACTTAGCATGAAAGTCAAGGAGACATATTAGAGAAAGAGGATCCATAATTGAAAAAGAGGAAGAAAACCTGGGAGGAGATAATTTCAAGAAAAGGGAGAGATCAGTGGCAACAAATCCTACAGAGAGGAGAATCACAGAGAAAAGATCTTTGACTTAGTGAAAAATAGTCTTAAGAAAGCAGTTTTGGTTGTCCATGGCAATCAGAAGACACATGGTTTGGGAGAGATTGACCAGTGAAGGAGAGGTGAGAGATTTCACAGGAATAGCAGGAGAGAAATGTATTAATAGTCAGAAAAGGCTGTAAATTCTCATTTAGTATAAGAATTTATATTATTTTAAAACATTTTTTAAAAAAGCAGTTTTATTGAGATATATCACATACCATACAATCTGTCCAAAGTCTACAATCAGTGACTTTTAGTATATTCACAGAGTTGTGCATTCATCACCACAATCAAATTTAGAACATTTTCATTACTCCCCAAAGGAAAACCTCATACTCCTTAGCAGTCACCTCTCAATCCCTCTATCATTTCCCATCTATTTCTGTCTTTATAGATTTATTTATATTTACATTATATATATGTGGAAGCATACAATATGTAGTGCTTTGTATTTGGTTTCTTTCTCTTAGCATAATTTTTTTAATTATTATTTTTTTAATTAGAGAACTTGTAGGTTTACAGAAAATTCATGCAAAAATACAATGGTCCCATATACGCCCCTAATTGTTGACACTTTGCATTAATGTACCTTTGTTGCAAATGATGAAAGAATATTAAAATAGTACTATTAACTATAGTCCACAGTTTACATTAGGTGCATTTTTCTCCATATACCACCTGTATTAGTCAGCTAAAGGGGTGCTGATGCAAAGTACCAGAAATCTGTTGGCATTTATAAAGGGTTATTTATTTGGGGTAGAAGGTTACAGCCACAAGGCCATAAAGTGTAAGTTACTTCCCTCACCAAAGTCTGTTGCCATGTATTGGAGCAAGATGGCTGCCGATGTCTGCAAGGGTTCAACCTTCCTCTTCCACCTAAGGCTCCGTGGTTCCAGCTTCTTCCAGTCTCAGCTGTAGGCTGGCATAAGGCTCTTCTCTCCCTGGGGCTTGTTTCTTTCCAGGCTCAGCTGCTATACTCTCTTCACAAGGTCAGCTGTAAATTGTCAGGCTCATTCTCTTCCTGGGGCCTCTGCGGTGTCTAATGGAGCCTTCTCTCTATCCTCATGTATCTGCTTCTCTATGTATTTACTTCCAGGGGCTCCAGCATCAAAACTCTCTCTCCTCTGGCATGTCGTTTTCTCAGTGAGTCCCTGCCCACCAAGGGGGCGGGGACTCAATGTCCTACTGACGTGGCTGAATCAAAGCCTTGATCATAATTTAATCAAGTAAACATGAAACCTCTGAATCTAATACAATCTAGTATGCTAGAGGAACAGACCAGTTCACAAACAAAATCCAGTATCTACTTTAGGAATTCATAAATAATATCAAACTGCTACACCACCCTATTATTTTATTTTATTTTTTTAAAGGACAGAGTTGAAGTTTTTTGTTTGTTTGTTTTAAAGATTTATTTATTTACTTGATCCATTTTAAATGCCCCCTTCCCCATTTGCTGTTTTGTGGGAATTTCTCTGTGTCTGCTTCATGTCTTCTCATCCTCCTCCTCCAGTCTTCACCAGGATTCGATCCTGGAGACCTCCGATGTAGGAGAGAGGTGTTCTGCCATCTGCGCCACCTTGGCTCCTGGTTTTTGGAGCTTTCGGAGCATCTCGTCTTGTCTCTCTCCTTTTACGTCGTCATCTTGCTGCATGGCTCCCGGGGCCTGGCGGCTCACCTGCACACAGAGCCTGGCATCCCATGCGCCTTCTATATATATATATATTTTTTTTTATTTT
>JAQZBX010073785.1:0-14859 GCA_029593785.1 Cabassous unicinctus | reverse complement strand
TTTTTTTTTTTTTTGCACTTGCTCTGTTTGCTCATCTTTTTTTCTTTAGGAGGCACCAGGAACCAAAATGGGGACTTCTGATGTGGGAGGGATGTCCCTAATCTTTTAAGCCACCTCTGTTCCCTGCTTTGTTGTGTCTCTAGTTATGTTTTTCCTCATTTCTGTTGTTGCATCATTTTGTCATGCCAGCTTGCTGTCATGTTCATCCTCTTTAGGAGGCACCAGGAACTTCTGCTCCCAGCTTTGTTGTGTCTCTCATTATGTGTTTTCTTCTTGTGTCTCTTATTGCACCATCTTATTTTGTCAGCTTGCCATGCCTACCCATCGCGCCAGCTCACTGTCTTCTTTAGAAGGCACTGGAACCAAACCATGGACCTCCGAAGTGGTAGGCGGGAGCCCAATTGCTTGAGCCACCCCAGTTTCCCTGCTTTATTTTTTTTAATACTTTAAAAGATTTTAAAAAAAATTTTAAAGATACTTTAGATTACATAAATGTTACATAAAAAATATGGGGGTTCCCATATGCCCCACTCCCTATCCCTCTCATACTTTCCCACATTAACAACATCCTTCATTAGTGTCATACATTTGTTACAATTGATGAGAACATATTGTAGTATTGCCACTAACTGTAGATTATAATTTACATTCTGTCCTGCACAGTTTTGTAAGTTATGACAAAATTTATAATATCTGTAATTGCAATGTCATGCAGGACAATTACAGTGACCTGAAAATGCCCCCATATTACACCTATTTTTTCCACTCCATCCCCTCAGAATCCCTCATGGCCACTGCCTCCACATCAATGATAAAAGTTCTTCCATTGCTAGAATCAAATTAAGTCTATAGTAGAATAAGAATAAATCTACTTTAGTCCATTGTTCATTCCCCAATATTGAGGATTTGGGGGTGGTGATGCACACTTTACTCTAATTGAAAGGGGACTTAGAGCCCATGGGGTAGATGGATGGAACTATCTTGCTTGCAGTTGCAGCCTCTCTCTGTTCCTTGGGATGGGCATTGTCCATTATCATCTCCTTTTTAGTTGACCTGGGTGAGTCCAATGAACTACAAAACAGATTTTGCAACTCTTCTGAGTTTCAGGGCCCAATTGGCACATGGATGAACCAAAGATTTAATTCTCTTGGATGTACACCTATCAAGCACTAAGTATAGGTTCAAATAGAAGGGGCAGAAGAGCCACATGTAGGAAAACCACAAATAAATCCACATCTGTCACACTGGGAAGCATAAATTCCAAGTAAGGTCTACTGGCAGGGTGCCAAACTCCTGAGCTGTCTGCCCTTCCTATAGTGTCTGGATGTCTCTAGAGCCCTCAGGAACCCCACTATTTGAGGCAATATTACTGTGGCAATCAATGAGGTCCTGTTGAGGCATGCATAAGCCTAACCTCTGGAATGACCTCCCAACTCACTTTGAAATCTTAGCCATAACAACTCATTTGTATTTACCCTTTCCCTTTTTTTCCAGGTGCATTGCTAGTTGGTGCTTGGCAGTAATCCCTTGGTGCCAGGGAGTCTTTTCCCCGGGAGTCATGTCCCACAACAGGGGGAAGGTAATGCATTTATATGCTGAGTTTGACTTAGAGAGAGGCTACATTTGAGCAACAAGGAGGCCTTCAGGAGGTAACTCTTAGGCAACATATAATACTAGGCTAAGTTTTAGTTTCACAAGAAAAGGTTCATAAGCACAGTCATCAATATCAAGGGTGCGTCGCAATGTTCCATCCTTCTGCACTAGGCACCGCCTCTGAACTTGGGGGATTCTTGCTGTCCTATTAGGGAATGTAGCGGAGCTCCCCAGGATGAGAATTAGATAGTCTTTCAGTTATTTTGTGGAGCTCCACCTACTGTGACAATACCCCAAGAACACTTTAATACCTTCATATGCCTTAGAGGTATGCCCCACATGAACCCCCTCCCGTGCATCCCCTCATCACCAAAACCCCACACCAATGATCCTCCCCTGCCACAGTTGTGACCCTGCTGTGATCCAAAACCTCTCCAAAAATGAAGTAAAAAAAATAACCAAATAAAATTAATAAGAAAATGAAATAGTAATTGAGTTTTAAAAATAACAAATAAATACAGAAAAATAAAAAATTCGAAATAGTAAAAAAAATTCTTGACGTTATGTCTTTCATCACTGTAAGATCTGTTGTCTTGTATGTACAGTGACATTTTCTTCCGTGTTTTCTTCCAGTGTCTTACTTTTTTAAAATTTTGTCTTCAGAGAAGCTTTGGGTTACAGAAAAGTCCCTTATATCCATATACCCAATGCCCTCCCCCCTTTCCCCTTTCTATAGTAATAACATTTTGGATGCCGATGGTGCATTTGTTACAATTAATGTACAAATATTGAAGCATTGCTACTAACCATAGTCAATGATTTACATTATGATTTACATTTTGGACCATACACTTTTATAAATTTTGATGAAATTTAAAATGGCCTTTATCTATAATTGCAATATCATACAGAACAATTTTAATGTCCTAAAAATACCCTATGTTCCATCTATTGTATTCTTCCCTCCCCCTTCCCTCAGGACCTATAGTAACCACTAAGTTTCACTTTTTGAAGAGTAAGATTCATACTTACTTGTAATAATATTGAGGACTTGATATGATGGTCTGTTTTCTTTTATTAGGCACTGCCTATGTTCTAGAGAGATACTTGCCCCTCTATTTGAGAAAAAAACAGGACTCCTCAGGATGGGAGTTTAATATTTTCTTCTTTATTATGTGGGTCTCCACCCAATCATATAATACACCATGACAAGATGAACACTTAAATATTCCATAGAAGCCTGCCCCTGGTGCACCCTATCCCATATGATCACTGAATTAGTCAGCCAAAAGGGTGCTAATGTAAAATACAAGAAATCAGTTGGTTTTCCAAAAGGATATTTATTTGGGGTAGAAGATTATAATTACCAGGCCTAAAGTGTAAGTTACTTCCCTCACCAAAGTCTATTGCCATGTGTTGGAGCAAAATGGCTGCCGATGTCTATGAGGGTTCAGGCTTCCTGGGTTCCTCTCTTCCTGGGGCCTGCTTCTCTCCAAACTCAGCTACTCTGCTCTCTTCACAAGGCCAGCTGTAGACTATCAGGTGAATGGCTTGTTTCTCTTCTCAGGGCCTTTACTCTTTCCTCATGACCAAGTTCCTCTGTGTGCTTATTTCCAGGGGGCTCCAGCTGCAAAACTCCAAACTTCTTTCTCTGCAGTGTGGTTTCTCTGTGAGTCTCTGCCCACCAAGGGGGTGCCAACTCAATGTCCTACTGACAAGGCCCAATCAAAGCCTTAATCATTATTTAATCAAGTAAAAGTAAGACCTCTGAATCCAACACACTCTAATATGCCCAGAGGAAAAGACCAGTTTACAAACATAATCCAATATTTCTTTTTGGAATTCATCAATAATATCAAACTGCTACACTCCCCTACATCCAACTCCCTATACCAGTAACCCTCCTCTGCCATATTTGCCAAAAGCACATTCCCAGTGTTGTAGTAGGTCTGCTTTTATCACTTCTACTCCACTTTGTGCTAAGAATTCTTATCAGTGAAATAAGGCAATGAAAAGGAAGAAGGTAAAAGTTAAGCTGTCTTATTTTGCATATGATATAATCTTGTATATAAAAAATTCAAAGGGTTTTACACAAAAAAGAAAACTACTAGAACTGAGAAGTGAATTTAGGACAGATGAAGTGTGAAGGTCAATATTCAAAATTCCAATGTATTTCTCCATGCTAGCAATGGAGGAAAAAGTTGCCCCTGAAAAGACTTGAAACCATGAAATACTAAAGTAAAAATGTAACAGGATATGAGCTAGTCCTTCACACTGAAATGTATAGGACTTTGCTGAAAGAAACTTAAGAGGGTTTGAATAAATGCAGAGAAATACAATGTTGATGAATTGGAAGATTCAATATTTTAACAATTTTATTGAGGTATAATTCACATACCACCATGAATCCACTTAATTGTATTATTAATGGTTTTTCATATATTCACAGAGTTGTGCAGCCATCATTACAATGAATTTTAAAACATTTTCATCACCCTGTACCTAAAGCAGTAATTCCTATTTTCCCCTAACACCCCCATCCATACCTGAAACCTAGAAAAACACTAATCTATTTTCTGTCTCTATAAATTTGCCTCTTCTGGACATTCATAGAAATGGAATCAAACAGTGTATTATTTTTTGTAACTGGCTTCTTTTGATAGCATAATGCTTTAAATGTTCATCTAAGTTGTGACATATATCAGTACTTCAATTTTTCTGTGAAATAACATTTTATTTTATGGACATCCCACAAGTTATTTATTCATTCATCAGTTGGTAGACATTTGATTTGTTTCCAATTTTTGGTTATTATGAATAATGCTGCCATAAACATTTTTGTACAAGTTTTTGTTGATTTCTTTTTTATTATTTTGGGTGTATCTATCTTTTGTGAACTTCTGGGTCATATGATAAATCAATATTTAAACTTTGAGAAACTGCAAAACTGTTTTTCTAGTGTGGCCGTGCCATTTTACGTTCCTACCATTGGTGTATAGGTATTTCAATTTCCCCACATCTTCCACTGAAACTTGCTATTATCTCTCCTTTTTATTACAGCCATTCCAGTGGATGTGAAGTAATATCTTATTGTGGTATTGATTTGAACTTCTGTGATGGCTAATGCCAGTGTTTTTCATTTGTTCATTGGCTATTAATTTATCTTCTTTAGAGAAATATATAGATCCCTTTTATACTTTTTGACAGATCTCATTCCTATGCTGTAATTGGATTATTTGTCTTTTTTATTATTGAGTTGTAAGATGTGTATGTGTGTCTATATTTGTGTGTTTGTGTGTCTGTGTATGTGTGTGTATGCTGGACTCAAATCTCTTATCATGTATGATTTACAAATGTTATGTCATTCTATGTTTTTCTTTACTTTTTTATGGCATCTTTGAAATACAAAAATTCTTAATTTTGATGAAGTACAATTTTTAAATTTTTCTCTTCTTGCTTGTGTTTTGATGTCTATATGAAAGTCTGTTGTCAATTCAAAGGTCATAAAGATTTACTCCATGTTTTCTTTGGAAAGATTTATAATATTAGCTCTTATATTTGGATCTTTGATCCATTTTGACTTAATTTTCATAAATGGTATGATATAGGGCTTGAAATTAATTCTTTTGATTGTGGTTATCCAATTGTCCCAGCACCATTTTCTGAAAAGAATATTCTTGACCCATTGAATTTCCTGGCAAACTTAGTGAAAATAAATTGACCATAAATGTGGAGTTTTATTTCTGTCCTCCCAATTCTATTCCATTTCTCTAAATGTCTGTCTTTATGCCAGTACTACACAAGGTTGATTAGTACAGTTTGTACCAATTTTTGAAATAAAGAAGTGTAAGACCTCCAACTTTATTCTTCTTTTTCAAGAATATTTGACTTTTCCATACTCCTTGCATTTCCATATGAATTTTAAGATCAGTTTGCCACTTTTCTTCAAATAAGTCAACTGTTATTCAGATCAGAATTGTTTTGAATCATAGATCAAATTCTGCAAATATTTACGTCTTAATAGTATTAAGTTAAATTAAATTAGCTGGCTTTCCAATCATACAGATCTTTCAAAGTTCTTTCAACAAGGTTTATTTTTTGTTTTTATTTTTCATAGACATTTGTGTCTATGTCCATAAGAGATATTTGTCTGTAGTTTTCTTTTCTTGTGTTGCCTTTAACTGGTAATGCAAAAAAATAAGTTATGCACTTCTTTTAATAAATTTATTCATAAATATTTTATCCTTTGTTATATTACTGTAAATGGATTTGTTTTGTTTGCTCATTACCAGTGTGCAGACATATATTTGGCTTTTGCACACTAATTTTGTACCTTGAGACATTACTGAACTTGTTGATTACTTCTCATAGTGTTTGAGAGGATTGTTTAGGATTTGATATTTACAAGATCCTGTCATTTGCAAGGAGAGATATTTTACTTCTTCCTTTCCAATACAGACATGTTTTATTTCATATTTTTTGCTAAACTCCTCTAGCTAGAACCTCCAGTACAATTTTGATTAGAAGTGGTGAGAAGACATCCTTGTCATGTTCCTAACCTTAGGCAGGAATTATTCAATCTTTTAACATTAATTTTGATGTTAGCTGTGGATTTGTATATGTGCCCTTTATCAAAATGAAGAAGTTCCCTTTTAATTCTATTTTACAGATTTTTTTTTATCATGAAAGGGTTGAATTTGTCAAATGATTATTTTTGCCTTTATTAAAATGAACAGTTATCTTTTATTGATATGGCATATTATGTTATTTAATTTTCTGATTTTAAAACAATCAAGCATTCCTACAAAAATTCTCATTATATCATAGTATGTAATCCTTTTAATATGTTTCTGGATTCAGTTTGCTAGTATTTTGTTTGTGGAAATAGACATTTGTGTCTATGTCCATAAGAGATATTTATATATAATTTTCTTTTCTTGTCATGCCTTTACTGGCTTTAGTGTGAGGGTAATGCTGGCCTCATGGAATAGAAAGTATCCATTTCTTTTATATTTTTTGAAGGGTTTGTGTAGAAATGGCATTAATTATTCAAGTTTTGGTCAAAACCACTGGTGAAGTCAACTAGGCATGGTACCTTATTTTAAGTTATGATTTTATTCATTATAGAACTATCCAGGTGTTCTAATTCCTCTTGATTCATGTTGGTATTTTGTCTCATTCTAGGAATTATTCTATTTCATCTAAGCCAGTTCAGTTGTTAGGATATAAATTTTATATTGTTCTTTTTATATATGAAAATATATACACATTCACATTTCGGTTTTTGTAAAATATGTGGTGATTACCCCCTCTTCATTCCTGATTTTACTATTTTGAATATTATCCCTTGTTTAATTGGATTGTCACATCAAAGATTTGTCAATTTTGCTGAATTTTTCTATTCTCTTTTTCATTTATCTAGGCACGAGTCTTTACAGTGTCCAGTCTTCTTTCTTTGGATTAGGTTTCTCTGATTTTTCTATTTTCTTTGGGTGAATAGATAGGTTTTTGATTTGGTATTTCTCTTCTTTTTAATATAAGTATTATGGCCATAACTTTCTCATTAAGCATCACATTATTTTCATCTAAGTTTTAGTATATACTACATTCCTTTTAAGTTGCTTAAAATATTTTCTAATTGGTCTTATTTTCTTTAACCAATTTTGTACTTAGAAGTGTTTTGTTTAATACCCACATATTTGTGAATTTCTTGAAATTTTTTCTGATATTATTTTCTAATTTAATTACATTTTGGTCAGAGAACACACTTGGTATGATTACAATCCTTTTAACTTTATTGAGTCTTAAATTTTTGTGGCCTAATACATGCTCTCTCCTGGAGAATGTTGCATGTGCACCAGAGAAGAATGGATCTTCTGCTTCTGTTTGTCAAGTATTCTGTCAACATCTGATGGGTCTAGTTAATTTATAGTGCTATCCAAGTCTTATATTTCCTTGTTGATTGTCTTCTTATTTATTCCATCCATTATTGAAGAGGGTTATTGAAATTTCTTTTATTTTTTATTGTCCTTTTCTTGTTTCAATTCTACCAGCTTTTCTTCACGTATTTTTGGGTACTGTTATTAGTTGCATATATGATTATAATTGTTATATCTTCATAATGGCTCTCCTGTTTAACACTAGAAATTGTCTCTCTTTTTATTTCATAAAAATTTTAAGTCTATTTTATCTGATATTATTGGTATAGGCCCTCCAGTTTCTTTTGCTACATACATTATATGTCTCTCGCCATCTTTTTTGTTTTCATCTATTTGTATTTTTGAAGCTTAAGTGTATCTCCTATAGACAGCATCATTGCTCCTTTTTTTTTTCTTTTAATCCAGTCTGCCAATATCTGCATTTTAATGAGATTGTTAAATCCATTTTTGTCTATTGTTATTGTTGATATAGGTGGATTTGCAGCTGCCATTTAATTTTTTTTTTCTATATATCTTAAACCTTTTTTTGTTCCTGTTACTCTTTTACAGCTTTATTTTCTTTAAGAGTAACTTTTCTAGAGTAATATTTTTAGTTCCTTGAATTATTGTTTCACTATATTTGTTCGTATCATTTTCCTAGTGTTTGATCTTGACTTACCATATACATCTAAATTATAAGAATCTATGTCAGATTTATACTAATTTATTTCCAGTGAAATATAGAAATATTTTCCCTACATAATCTATTCTTTATTCCTCCCTTTTAAAAATATTATATATATTACTTCCATATTTGTTGCAAACCCAACAATATGTTTTTATAATTCTAACTGTATTGTAGTATATGTCATTATTTAAAGCTAAGAGAAGAAAAGAGAGTTTGTTATATTAACTTTCTTATTTGTTATTTTGGGTTCTCTTAATCTTTTCCTGTGGTTTTGAGTAATGAGTGTCATTTCCTTTCCATTTTCCTTTGTGCTGTTATTATCAAATATGTTATATTTGTATATGTTATAGGACCAACAAAATAATTATATATACATATTGTTTTATAAAATTTATTTTTGTATCAGTTAAAGGAAGAATGGAGAAGAAATATGCCATGTATGGTGCTTTTTATAATGACATATTTACCTTTACCAGTGCTTTTTTATGTTGATTTGAATTATGATGTGGATGACTTGCATTTAGCCTTAAGAAATTTGTTTAGTATTTCTTTGAAAACAAGACTGCTGGAAACAAATTCTTGGATTTTCTTTTCTTGCTTTACTTTTTAAAGTAGTTTTATTGAATATAAGAATTTTTATTTTGTTTTATTATTATTATTAATTTCAGCCCTTTTCCTATGATATCTACCATCCTTCTGGCCTCCAATGATTCCATTGAGAAGTTAATCTTACTGGGGTTCCTTTGTAACAAGTAGTCTCTTCCTGCTTTCAAGATTTTCTCTTTTTGTCTTTCCAGATTTTCTGTGATTTATCATGGTGTGATTCTCTGAATTTATTCTTTTGGAGATCATTGAGCCTCTTCAATATATAGACTAATGTTTTTTAACCAGATTTATGAATTTTTCATAAATTATTTCTTTGAATTGTTTTCCTTGTCCTTCATCTTCTTTCCTTCTTGAGCTCCAATTATACATATATTAATATTCTCAATGGTGTTGCAAATTTCTCTGAGGCTCTGTTCATTTTTCTTTATTTTTTTCCCCCTCTGTTCCTTAGATACATAATTTCTATTGATCTGTCTTCAAGTTTATTGATTCTTTCTTCTGCCTGCTCAAAACTACTGTTGAACTCCTTAAGGGATTTTTTTTTTTTTTTCATTTTGGATATTATAGTTTTTCAATCCAGTGTTTCTCTTTGGTTCTATTTTATAATTTCTATCTCTTTTCTGCTATTTTGAATTTGATTAACCTTTGTCATCAGATTTTTATTTACTTTTTTAAGAATAGTTTCATTTATTATTTTGAATTTATTTAAAATAGCTACTTTGAAGGTTTTGTTTGATTACTTCAATATCTTCTTAATATCAGTTTGTGTTAACTCTTGTTTTTTTCTCTCAGTTTTTCCCATGTATGGTTAACACTTCCCAGTTTCATTTCATGTTTCATAAATTTTTGTTCATGAATAGACATTTTAGATATTTTATTTTACCTTGTATTAATCAGCTAAAGGGGTGCTGATGCAAAATACCAGAAATCTGTTGGCTTTTATAGAAAGGTATTTATTTGCGATAGAAGCTTACAGTTACCAGGCCATAAAGCATAAGATATTTCCCTCTCCAAAGTCTGTTACCATGTGTTGGAGCAAGATGGCTGCCAACATCTGCAAGGGTTCAGCCTCCCTCTTCCTCTTAAGGTTCCATGTCCCAGCTTCTTCCAATATCAGCTGTAGGCTGGGTTAAGTCTAGTCTCTCTCCTAGGGCTCATTTCTATCCAGGCTCAGCTGCTTTGTTCACTCCACAAGGTCAGCTGTGGACTATTAGCCTCTCTCTCTTCCCAGGGACACTGCCGTGTCTATGGAGCCATATCTATTCCTCTGTATTCTTCTCCTGTGTGTTTATTTCCTGGGGTTCCAGCATCCAAAACTCCTACTAACTCTTCTGCCATGTTATTTTCTCTGTGAGTCCCCTTGGTAGGTGGGGACTCCATCAACTGATGAAGTGACCAATTTCCATAGATTTATAGTATGTAATAATACCAAGTAATAAAAAAATGCACTACAGATGCACTTCAATAACATCAGTAAATCTCAACAGCATTATTCTGAGCAAAATAATCCTTATGTAAAATATTACCCAGAGTATTATACCACTTATAAGAAATTATGAAACAGTCAAAATTATTCTGTAGTGACAGAGAGCAGATCATTTGTTGCTTGGGGTTGAAGGGGATTGAGTGCAAAGGGGATAAATAAATTTTTGTGGTGCTGAAAATATTCTGTATCTTGATTTTTGTTACATTTTACTTTATGTAAATTACATCTCAAAGAATTTGATATACAACATAAACAAAGAAAACATAAAAACTTCCACAAGATAGCTATAAGGTTTATAGAGTCAGCCAGTGAGAAAATGACAGTTATTTAAAAAAAGCCTTATCATGTCAGAACATACTGGATTAAAAATCATGGTAAAAGAGGTAAAAGTAAAAGAGCCAATAATTAAGTTTCAGGGATTGAATATGGACACAGAAATGGTTTAAAAAGGAGTCAATCTAGACAATTTACAGGAAAGATTGTCATTTTTTTCTATAATTCAAAACTTTAACTTAACTTGTAATGTCAATTTTATTAAGCGTATAAATGAATTGACTTAAGCAAAAATAAGCCCTTATTTCAAAATATATGTCAAGGCATACCAAAGTATTATGATGAAATATGTTTTCCTTCTGTAAAGTAAAACAAGATGTTTAGCTCATATTTCAAATAGAATATTGCTCCAGTAGTTTCATTTGTAAATTCCAAGCATGCACCTCTTGGTTTTTCAGGGAACTCCAAGTTTGGATAATTTCCAGAATCCAAAGACCAAGAGAAGAGTTGATCACTGTAACTTTTAAACAAAATTATATGCTTAAAAAATGAAATGTTCTTTGTGAATTCAAGGTGACAGGAAAAAAATTGTTATTCTAATCACGGGAGACAACTTTTGAAACTGAATCACTATTACTATCATTTATGATAACAATCATCTTTACATAAAATATGAAATTCAATATTTTAAAACTTTTATGTTTTTATCAAATCTACTGTCCAAAAAGTGTTTAAAATATGTGATAAACGGAGTATAATAATTTGTAGAAAAACATAAATATGCAATAAAGTAAAGGGACATAAGGTGCATTTTCTCTTGAATTCAAATAATATGTCATTAAAAAGTATATTATAAAATACCTAAGCCTTGGAAATAATTAACTTCACTGAAAAGGAAAAACTAACTTCAAGAGGATTCTTTCAGCAATGCCCACAGCTGTCTTCCCAACACTGAATACCTAAATACCAGGCTGGCAATATGGCATACGTACAACAGCTTTACATAATGCTTTTTGAAGCAATATTATTCATGATCTTTTTGCAATTAGTTGTGCTTAAAATGAAGACAGCTGCTAAAGTGTAATCTTTCACCATTTACATATATTATTAAATTTGCTTCAAAATGGCAATAAAACTGAGAGTGATTTTCAAGGTGGAAAAGCTTCTCAAGAAAACAAATATATAGAAAATAACCGTTTATTGAGCACTCTGTCTTAGGCATTTTGCTAAGCATATTGTAATAAATTGCCTCTAATCCCCACAAAAATACTTCAAGTTATATATTCTCTGAATTTTAGAGAAAAGAGTGCTGAAATGAAAAGAAATGAAAATGCTTTTCCTCAAATTAGTTAGTAATTGACAAGACAAGGAAGCATACCCAATTCAGTTGACTGCAATGTATATGAAATTCCCATCATCCTTTAATCTTCATTGTCTCTTTCTTCATGAATGATCCAAGTGCTTAAAACTAGAACTTGGGAAAAGAAAAAAAAAATCAAATAAATGATGCATTTTGTACAACTGAAAAAGTTTCACAATATTTATATATATATGAAATAAAAAATTTCTATAAGAAACTGCTTTTATCTTCTATCATTCTTCTAGAAAAAAAACAAAAATAGATTTAAAATTTTGCGTTCAGATTTGATGAATTATGGCATAAGGAAATGGTGTTGCAGTACTAAATTGGAGTGAAAATTTAGTATACTAGTACTAAATTGGAGTGAAAATAATCATATTTATGCTATTAAAATTGGCTGAAAAGTAAAGAGAACATGGAAATTAATAGCAAAATTAGTAATCCTGGATTTAATATAGTATACTTGGAAAATCAGAATTGATCTGCAGCTTGAAACCTTTTCATTTGACTTCTATAACCAATTACTTAAAATCTACTTAGCAGAATTGACAGACATTTGGAAAATAGACCATACTCCTGACAAAAAAATAAAATATATTTTAAAGTGTTTTAGAGACCACCAAAAACATTCCCAATAGTGATTTCCAAAAGCTTCACCAAGCTTAAATTGGGATACAAACGTCTATCAATTACAATTTCAAAGTTATTTCATTCTTTTAATAGTCTGTTCTATTCTCTAACTCAGCAGGGCTAAGTCCTGGATTTTCTAAGTGAATTACTAAAAAGTCTAGATACCTAAGATCTGATAATAATTTCTGTGAATCTTAGTGTCCGGAATAGGGAGATTCTAGTTAGCATTTTGGCTACTTGTTCATATTCATGCTACTGTACTGCATTTAAACTATCAGTAAAATGTGTGACTTTCAGAAGACAGTTAAGATGTACAAGCCAAACTTGTATTTTATAATGCAAACATTTATCATTTCCACTGGCATGACAACACATGGATAATAAAAATTTGTCATAAAATATAATGACTTCCTGTGTCTGTATTGGTAATAACAGTACCAGAATTTGAATAGTTTTTTTTTATGTTTTCAAGGTCTTTCTTATCATAATTTTAGTTTTGAGTACATTAATTCATAAAACCATTTACTGAACAATTGTAGGTTTTAGTATTTTCTTTAATAATGTGGAAAAAATGGTAGAACTTCATTAACTCTTACTCATGAGCTATACCCCTGTTGTGTGATACAAGAATTATGAAAGCATCCTTTTTTAAATGATGCTAGAAATACTTCAATTAAATGTATGGGGAAAAAACAGAAATTGCCTGTGGTTTAGTATGATTTGAATGCACTAGGCCACATACTGGATTAAGTGGTTGAAGGTGGCCAAAACATGTAATGTCTGTAAATAATTTCCTAAATGCCTTTAGGCTATTTCCAAATCCTAATATAGCTTTGAGTCTTAGACTGTTATCAAAATATATATTCACACTAAAAGAGTCCCCTCATCTATATTTGTGCCACAATCCACAGGACTGCATTTGCAATGATGATTGTCTCCATGATTTTTCCCATCTATACTCTTTATCAAGTTTCAGGTTTTTTAATGAAAATTAAACTAATATTAAATTCTGTTCAATGAACATTAGGTGAGTAATTGTCTGGTGTTAGTAAGCTTTAAGAAAAGTGAAAATACCAAGATGCAAATGTTTCACAGTGGAACTCAAGTATTTAAATTAATTGATTCTTATTGAGATGATTTAGGGAAAATAATTAGGAAAGAATAGAAAATGAGTTGTTAGTTTCTGAAGGACCAAGTTAAAGAGCATAAGAAGTACTACTTCAGCCAGTGTCCTTGCTACCCACATGATCTCTGCCATTTGAGCTCCAAATTATATTTGAAATTGATTATATCTTAGGCATCCCCCCAAAAAACCTTTCCCAGTCCAAGCTACAGTCGTTTCTTAGGTAGACTTCTCTAAATCCTCTTATCTTTTATACCTAAGATTCAGTCTTCTCCCTCTCCAACACAAGTTTTATATTCAAGAGAGTTACCTTTTCAAAAAGGCAAACCTGATCTATCATCTTAAATTCCAATGGTTTCCCTTTGTTCAGTTTACTTATTGCGATCTTTTCTCTACACCTAGGTTAAACATACCACCATGTTGACATGCTGTCTCAACTTTTTATGGAGGCCTTTCCTATCCTCTCCAACTGGTTCAATTTCCTCTAAAATAGGATTTCATTGCTGAATCCTTGTTTTAGATTAGTATTAGTCTCCAGCAGTAGAGTAATCTCAACAGCAGCCAAGACCATTTTTTGGCTTAATGCTGTACAACCAGTGAGACTCAACATGGTCTCTACCCTCATTGAGCTTATTGTCTGGAGGTAGAGTCATTTGATAAGGGACACACAGGTATTTAGCGCTCAGTAAATATTTGTAAAATACATGAAAAAATGAATAGCCATGAAATATCACAAGATTGAAACACAGGCTGATTTATATTGAAGTACTAAGCTAAACATTTTAACTCCCACAGAAGGGAATCTAGAAGAAAAGAAAAGAAAAGAAACACAAAACAGATAAAAAATCATCTATGTGGATATAAGAAGCTGTGGTAAGTACTTTCCAAAGTACCTATACAGAAGCCATAATTTGAGTAAGTAAACAATTTACTAGCTGGCAAGCTTCAATGAAAGCCCAACATTCATTGAGAAGGAGCTGCCTCAGGAATCACAGTGGTGACAAAGACATGGTATATGTAAGTAGGAGCAAAAATAACCAGGGAAGAAGATGCTGACACATGCTTCAACATTGATCGTGTCAAACAATTGCTTAGTTTTATGACAGCTAAGAGTGCTTAGCTTGGCTGCAAAGAAGAAAGTTTGTAAATCCCATTTTTAAGTCTATAAATGACTGGCAATAA
>JAQZBX010073784.1:0-14859 GCA_029593785.1 Cabassous unicinctus | reverse complement strand
CTTAATCTGGTATTTATGCTCCCCAATGTGACACTGTTAGACTCAGCAGTGGTTTCCCTATGCATGACTCTTCTGTCCTTCTATTGGAACCTATATTTAGTGCTAGAGTTGGTAGGTGTACATCTAAGAGACTTAAATCTTTGGGCTGTCCATGTACCAACTAAACCCTGAATCTCAATGAAGTTGCAACAACTATTTCCAGTTCAATGGACCCACCTCGGAGAACTAATGGGGAGGAGAAGATGGACAAACAACATACCAAGGAACCAAGAGCATCGACAAATGCAAGCAAGAGAGTCCCATCCACAAGATGTATGGGATCAAAGCCCCCCTCAATAAATAGTGGAGTGGGCATCACCATCTCAGAGTCCTCAGGATTGGGAAACAAACTATGGACTAAAATAAACTTACTAATATTCTACTATAGACTTATTGTGGTTATAACAATGTAAGAAATACCACTGTAGTGGAGGCAGTGACCTATGGAAGTTCTGGGGTTAAGGAGAGGGAAAAACAGATGTAATAGTGGGGACATTTTTGGGACTTGGGAATCATCCTTAATGACATTACAACAACTGATACAGGCCATTATATAATCACCATAATCTATAGAGTCAATATAGTTTACATTGTAGTTTACACTCTCTGTATATTCCATGCTTAGTGACAACATTCTAAAATGCATTTATCAATTGCAATGAATGCACCATACTGATGAAAGATGTTGCTAATGTGGGAAAATGTGGGAGGTGTGGGGCGCAGAGCATATGGGATTCACCTATATATGTTCTGTAGCATTTATGTACTCGAAGTAACTTTTAAAAAATAAAAAAGTGGAAAATAAAGAATGGAAATAAAAAGAAAAGAGGACCTTCACTGATCCTCACATTGATATTGTAGAAAGAAAATTAAATGGATGTATAAAAGACAATGTTAGACTGGGCAGTCAATGTTGTATTTAAAATTTATGAGATTGAATAACACCTAATATAAACATTTTGTACGTTAATTATTGATTTTCCATCAGATCAGTAGTTTGAAGCAAATCCCATGGATTTTGTCGGTGAGGTTTCTCTTGAAGGAGTTAAGATTTTCTTTGAATAGAAATATATATAACAAAAATACAAAAAAACCACTTTCTGTATCTGAAAAATACACTAAGAATGTGATCTATTAATCAAATATGGGATATATTCAGAACATCTCTAAAGTGGAAGATTGGCAGATTCAGCACTGTGAGTATGTTAAGAAGAAAGATTGTGAAGGGGTGTTTCTCTATTTGACAGACAATAATGACGTAGCATGAAATGTTCTTTATGCAAGAAAATTAAATTATTGGCTATGTTTAAAGTGTAAAGGAATAGGAAGAATGCAAACATTCTTTAAACCTTGAATAAATTATGGAATATTCTGAGGAAAATGAAATGTTCAAATTAGACCTTTTTCCAAGTTTTGGAGCCAGAATTGAAACCATGTATCCTTAATTGAAAATTGAAATTCATCAGTATAAACATTAAGGGTATTTATTTTAATTTTTAATATTTGAGAACTATATCAGAAAGTGTTCCATCTCATAACTAGGGTGCATCAGTACTGAAGTTAGAACCATTTCTTTGATTAAAAGATATAGGCCTAACAGATACAAGATGGCTGCACTCCTCCAGAAACTGCAGGAAGATTGGCAGGTTTACTTGGCAGAAGAGAAACTGCGGGATGACAGGGGTAATTGGAGAGGGCAGCTAGAGAGGAGAAACACAGTTGGCCATGGGAGATGGAAGCCAAGGGAGATAGGGCAGGCAAATCATTGCCCAGTCTGCTCAGGGAGGGAAGCCATAGAAGTTATTTGACTGGAAATCCAGAGCTGGGGGAGGCAGCCATGAGTTTTCAGATGTCCAACTGGCATGAGGAACAGGGGACAGGAAAAGGCAGCCTTAAGCCATCTGATGCACAACTGACCTGAGGGAAAGAGGGCTGGGGAGACACAGCCAGTGAGCTGTCAAGTGCCCAACTAACCCAGGAGAGAAAGGATCCAGAGAGTGAACCAGCAGGATGTCAGGCACTGAGCCTGCTCCTTGGGGGAGGAGGAAGCTGCAGGACAAGCAACCTTGAGACAGGGAACTTAGACTGAAATTGTTATTTAGATGATATTACTTTCATTTTATTCTATTTTTTATTTTTTGTCTTCTGGCTACCTTACCTGATAAGGGTGGGCCATAAGGCGACTAACAGGTGAGCACCAGCAGCCTGAGAAGGTTGCTAGTGTCCTGAGTGGGAAGCCTGCTTTTTTCTTTGTTTTTTTTTTTTTAAATTTCTCTGTCTTATTTTTTCCCCTTATTTTCTTATTTCTTTTCTTTCTTTCATTTTTCCATCTTCATTTGCTTTTATTTTGTTCCACCTTCTCTTATTTGTTCTGCCTTTGTGTTCTTCTCTTTTCATCTCTCTGGTCTTTAATATTATTTTATTTTTTCCTGTTTCTTTTTCCTTCTACATTTTTAATTCTTGTTCATTTCATGTTTTATGAATTTTCTCTCTTAATATTTATTTTTTTACTGGCTCTCTTATGATTCTTTTTCCATCTTTTTCTTCTTACTATTATTTTTCTCTTCTTCTTTCTTTCTTTTTTATGGTCTTAATATTTTTTTTCAGAGGAACACAGACAAATACAAGTATATACAATATGTGGAACTAAGTGTCAATAAGGGCACTTAGTACACACAAAAATGTAATAAAACCCTAGTCTACAAATAGAAGATAATCAACTTAATAGGTACATCAACATAAACAGATGCATAGACACCAGCAAAAATTACAAGCCATACTAAGCAATAGGTAGACATCACCCAGTCTAATGAACAAACTAAAAAGCAGGAGGAGATGCAGAATATGGAACAACTAATAAGTGATAACCAAAAACAAATCATGAATCAACTTGATGAAGTTAAAGAAGAGATAAAGGATATTAGGAAATCACTGGAGGAACATAGAGAAGAAATAAAAAACATACATTAAAAAGGGAACAGATCTAATGGTAATGAAAGTCAAAATTTAAGAAATTAAAAATACACTGGGAGCACATAACAGCAGACTTATAAAATCAAAGATAAAAATGAGTGATGCTGAAGATAGGACATAGGAAATCTTACAGATAGTAGAATAGATAGTTAAAAAATAGAAATAATGAAGCAGGAACTCAGCGAAATGAATTACAACATGAAACAAACAAACATAGGCATTGGAGGCATCTTGGAGGAATAAGAGAAAGGAAGGGGAGCAGAAGGAGTTTTGGAGTGCATAATGGTTGAAAATTACCTAACCCTTATGAAGGAAATGAATGTACATGTCCAGGAAATATCACACATTACAAAAAACATAAATCCTAATGGGCCTCCCCAGAGACACTTGCTTAGAGTGTGAAACACTCGAGACAAAGAGAGCATTCTGAAAACAACAGCAAAAAAAGAGATCTATCATATAAGGGAATCTCAAGAAGATTAAGTGTTAATTTTTCATCAGCATACTCCAAACAGTATAAATCCAAATAAGCCTACTGTGAGACATAGACTTATCATACTGTCTAATTCTCAAAATGAAGAGAGAATACTGAAAGCAGCAAGAGAAAAGAGATCCATCACATACAAGGGAAGCTTGGTAAGATTCAATGCTGATTTTTAATGTGAAACCATTGTAGCAAGAAGGCACTGGTATAACACAGATCATGTGTAAAAAAACAAATCTGCCAGCCAAGAATTCTGTATCCAGAAAAGCTGGCATTAAAAAATGAGGGAGAGTTCAAAATATTCACAAAAAACAGAATTTGAGAAAGTTTGTCAATAACAGTACTGTGCTTCAAGAAATGAAAAAGGGAATTATGCAGGTTGAAAAGAAAAAAAAACAAACAGATAAAGCATTTAAGAAGCATGTAGAAAGGAAGATTACAATAAAATTGACAAACCTTAGATAGACTAAGAAATAAAAAAGAGAGAAGATGCAAATAAATAAAATAAAATAAATGATAGAGGGGGTATTACCACTGATTCCACAGAAATAAAGAATATTACAAGATGGTAATTTGAAAAATTATTTGCCAACAAGTTCGATCACTTAAACAGACATATTTTTAGAAATACAAAGGCAACCTACAAGGATGAAAGAAGTAATAGAAGAGTTCAATAGAAAAATCACACATAGTGAGATTGAATTAGTCATCAAAAACCTCCAAACCAAGAAAAGCCCAGGACCAGATGGCTCCACAGGTGAATTTTACCAATCAATCTGGAAAGACTAACAGAAATCCTTCTTAAACTCTACAAAAAAATAGAAGTGGACTGAAAATTATATAACTCATTCTATGACACCAACATTACCCTTATACAAAAGACACATAAAGATGCCACAAGAAAGGAAAACCACATACCAATGACTCTAATGAACTTTCTAAAATGCTAAACATATTATCTGCTAATCATATTCAATGACACATCAAATGAATTATACACCATGATCAAATGGTTTTATTCCAGGTATGCAAGAATGATTAAACATAAAATCAAATAATATAATATACAAAATTAAAAGATAAAAGAAAAATTCACATGATCATCTCTATTGATGCAGAAAAGGCATTTGACAAGATACAGCATGTTTACTTGGTAAAAACATTCAAAAGATAGAAATAGATGGAAACATCCTCAAAATGGTAAAGGGTATATATTGAAACCCCACTGCTGACATAATACTCAATGGAAAACTGCTGAAGGCTTTCCATATAAGATCTGGAACAAGACAAGGATGCCCACTGTCACTGCTGTTATCTAACATTGTGTTGGAAGTACTTGCTCAAGCACTTAGGCAAGAAAAAGTATAAAAAGGCATCCAAATTGGAAAGGAAGAAGTAAAAATTCCACTCTTTGCAAATGACATGATCCTATACATAGAAAGTCCTGAGAAATCTTCAAGGAGGCTTCTAGAGCTGATAACCAAGTTCAATAAAGTGGCAGGATATAAGATCAACACACAAAAATCAGTGGCATTTATGGACATCAGTAATGAAGAATCTGAGGAGGAAATCAAGAAAAACATTCAGTTTACAATAGCAACTAAAAGAAACAAATATCTAGGAATAAACTTAAGTAAGGATGTAAAGGACATGCACACCGAAAACTACACAACACTATAAAATAAATCTAAAAAGACCTAAATAAATAAAAGAATGATCCATGTTCATGGATAGGAAGACTAAAAGTAATAAGATGTCTATCATACCCAAATTGTTTACATATTTGATGCAATTGTGATAAAAATTTTAAAAAGCATTTTTTTACTGAATTGGAAAAGTTATAAAATTTATTTGGAAGGGCGAGAGGCACTGAATAACCAAAATATGGTAGAAAATATTTGTTAACCCTATATTTGATAAGGAACTAATATCCAGCATATGTAAAGAAATCCTACATTTCAAAAGATAAACAGAAACAACCCATTTAAACAATGGACAAGAGATTTGAATAGATACTTTTCCAAAGAGGAAACACTAATGGCTAAAAAGCACATGAAAAGATGCTCATCATCATTAACTGTGAGGGAAATGAAAATAAAAAAATCTACACTACAATATCATCTTACCCCTAATGGACTGGCTGCTATTTAATAAATAGAAAGCTACAATTGTTGGAGAGCATGTAGAGGAATGGCAACATTCATCCTCTGCTGTTGGGAATGTAGAATAGTGTAGTCATTGTGGAGTATGCTTTTGCTGTTCCCCAGAAAGCTCAATAAATACAGAATTCCCAGATGATTCAGCAATACTAATGCTGGGTATAAACCCAGAAGAATTGAATACAGGGACATCAGCCGATATATGCATACTAAAGTTCATAGCAAAATTATTTCACTTTTGTCCAAAGTTGGAAGCAACCCAAGTGCCCATAAACAGATGAATGGTTAAGAAAAATGTAGTATATTCATACAGTGGAATATTATGCAGCTGTAAGAAGGAATGAAGTTTGGACACACCTGACAACACAGATGAATCATGAAGTCTTTATTTTGAATGAAGTTAGCCGGTCACTAAATGACACATAGTGCATGACCTCACTGATATGATGTAAGGATCTTGAGCAGACTCAAAGAGAGAGCCTGGAAAATAGTTTACCAGGTGAAAGAAAGGGAGTAAAGTGTGGTGAGCTAATGTTCAATCTGTACAGACCTATGATAAGGTGTTACTGGGTGGTTTGGCAGTGGATGCCATGATATTGGTGCATGGATGTGAGGGGGGTTGATGGTGCTGGAGCATGTGGGTTGGAATATCCATGGAACTTGGGGGAGGTCTAGAGGAAGGAAAAAATGATCTCTGGGGAGATGTAAGACTGTGGTTGAAAATACAACTTTGGGAACAGTCTTTTGGTAAAATTGGCAAGGGAAGGTCACTATCTTAACATGTTGGAGGTGAGGGGATATGTGGGAAAGAGTACATCTGGGGTATGATTCTATGGAATATGATTGTGTTCATCATGTCATCTTATCTCAGTGGGTGGAGACACACACAAGAAGATATTAAACTGCCATCCTTGGGAGTCCTGCTACTTTCTGAAATAAAGGTCAAGAATCTCTTGAGCAGTTAGGCAGTGCCTAATATAAGAAAACAGTTCATTATGTCAAGTCCTCATTATTAATGCACGGAACTATGAACCTTATTCTTGTAAAACTGAAACTTAGCCCAACGATAACTATTGCCTCAAAGTTAATTCCTGAAAACCTCCTTGTTATTCAAATGTGGCCTTTATTTAAGCAAAACTCAGCAAATAAATGCACTAACACCCCCCAGCATGAGACATGACTCCCAGGGTTGATCCTCCCTAGCATGAAGGGATTAATACCAATCACCAACCAGTCATGTATTTATAAAAAGTACTTGACCAAAAGCAGAAAGCATCAAATACAGAAGAGTTTTTATGGCTAAGAGATTTCAAAGTGAGTCTGGAGGTTATTTCAGAGGATACCCTTATGCAGGTCACAGTCAGATCTCTCTAAATGCTCAAGAAAGAAGACACAAATAAGGGGTACTCCTAAGAGTTCTAGAGGTATCTGAACACTATATGCAATGCACAAAGTCCCTTGAAATCAGCACCCTGTCGATGGTCCTTACCTTGAAATATATGACAACCTATTTCCCTAATATAAAAGAGCTAGACTCATTTATAATTTCCCTACACGTAATTCTTCTACCCCTTTTATTTAAGCCTATTTTTAGCACTATATCTGTTAAATATATGTCTCAGAGACTTAATTCTTAGTCTGCTCATCTGCTTTTTAACCCTGAATCTCAGAAGTGTTTTGGCCAACACCTACTCTCCAGATCTTTGGACTTGTCCAGGACAACTAACAAAATGATGGTGGACAACCCCCATCTCAAAAAACAGGGAATATCTACACATGCAAGAAAAAGGGTTCCTTCTATCTGACACTAAGTTTTAAGTCCCCTCCTAATCTGAGACAGAGTTGGCATCATTATCCCAAAATTCTCAAGTTTAAGGAATGAACAAACATAAGGGGTGGGGAATGCATCCGTGGACAAAGCAAACTTATTAATATTGTAGCAATGGAAGGACAGGTAACCTTACTATAAAGATAGCTGTTACCAGAGGTTCCAAGGGCAAGAAAAGGGAATAAATGTGGAACATAGGTCATTTTTAGGGCAATGGAATTTAATGTAAACCACCATGTAACTACAGACCTTCATTAGTAGCAATGCTTCAATATTTAGTCATCAATTGTAATTAATGTACCACACACAGTTGTAAAATATTATTAATAGGGGAGGATGTGGTAGGGGAGTGGGTTTATATGGTAATCCCTGATACTTTTGATATAACAATTTGTAACCTCTATAAAAATAAAATTTAGCATATTAAAAAGTGTAGCTCCTATGCATGCTATGCAACATAAGATTTATTTTCATATGTGAAAAATATGTCTGATAAATTTAGTTCATTAATATATTCAAAGGATTAAATGTGATCAAATAATAGAAAGCATAACATACTTTCCAGCATAAAGGAATCTTTAACAAATCATTTTTTGGTATATTGCTGTTAGTAATGTTCCCTAGGGATATACTCTTTCTGTCACCAGAGTAGTATTGTTAAATTCAGTGTTCCAGGCTGCACATAAAGTTTGCATTTGCAAAGCACTTTATTGAGTCTTCTTTTCATTTTCTCATCCATAGACTGGAAAGGATTCAACATGTGAATAACCACATTATACATTAATTTTCAAAGGGCATTGTTCTCAGGGGTATGCAGCGGATGGGCTAAAGTAGACAGCAATGGCTGTGCCATAGCACACCAACACCACAGACAGGAGGCTCCCACAGGTGGTAAAGAATCTGTTTCCCCTGAGTAAAAGTGAAATTAGAATGGTGGAAAAAAAGCACATAAGATATGAGGTTGCAGATCAAAGAGAGTTCCTACAGTATAGATGGTCATTACACTGAAGGAAACATTTGAGTAAGAGAGCTGCAGGAGTGGGTTGAAATGATAGAAATAAATAATGGACAACATTGGAAGCACAGAAGGAGAAACATAGCATTAGGACAGTGTGTAGGAGGGCAGGGATATAGGTCACAACCTGTAATCCAAACACCATTTGACACAAAAGAGAAGATTCATCATAGAGTTGTATTGTGAAGGGTGGTGGATCATCACATACTATCATAGGCCATCACTCAGAGAAGGAGGCTGTCCATACTCACTCACAAAAGAAATGAAGAAGAATTGCAGGGTGATGCAGCCTGGAAAAAGAAATTGTCTTGATTCTACCAAGGTGTTCATGACTATTTGAACTACTGTGTTGGAAATTAAACAGATGACCACAAAGGCCAAGTTTCTATGGAAGAAATATATAGGGTAATGGATGTAAGCCGATTGCTAAGATGGCTAAGACGATATGCATGCTCCCTGATAAGGTGAACAAGTCCATATGGAGGAAGATCACAGGCAGGAATCTTTACTGCTCTGATTTGCAAAAATTCCAGAATCACAGATAACCATTAGATTTCTCCTTTCCATCTTCCCAATAGATCTAGAGTAGAAATATGGTCAATTGTAGAATACAGTAATGTCAAATCTCTTGTTCACATGGTCACTAGGTTTTGTGTGTTCTCATGTATTTGTTATAAAGAACCATTTAATCCCTTGTTGTCCTGCATGTTTTCCAATTAGATATTGTATTTGTGTTACTCTGCCTTTATATATAAAATTCAGTTTCATTCAAGAAATAATATTTCATGCAAATCAAAATACAATTTTAAATAATGAACATTTGTTCTTATAGTTGAGTCAAAAAGATTACTGTGCCCACATATTAATGCAACTAATATCTTTTATTTTTAATTAGCTAATTTATTTTCACAGTCATGTTTTTTAATGTGACCTCCTAGAAATATTTGCACTTAATGAGTAATTGTCCATTCAATAAGAAGTTGGCATGCATATTGTCAGATTTCCTTATTCAGCTTTCTTTCCCCATGGTAGAATGAATTTTTGGTCTCTAAAATCACAAGGCTGCCTGTTTTCTTCTGTTAAATATCACTTCCAAGGCTCCTGCTTATTATTTGATTAAAGGCTCAGACTGGTGTGGTAAGTCAACAAGAGCCCAGATATTGTGGATTTGATTTTCAAGTGTCGTCACCATAGCAGCTCATATGTATTTGCTTTCTGGAGAAGATAACAGTAACCATCCATACACATCAAATTCTCCATTTAATATCTTTCTGTTCTCGAACTTCTCACTGGAATCCCAATCAAAATATCTCAGAAAGGGTGTGTAAGACAATCAACAAAATTTTGTGACTTCTGCAACATTTTGATATTTTCTTCTGTATTTGTCAGCAGAAAACAGAACCATTAATCTGTAATTTACATTAGTAACCAGGTTCTCCAATTTTTATAATTTTCCTGAAATTTTATTATTTCTGATTTATATTACCTGCTTTTAATTTATTAGTAGTAAATTCTTTAATTGCCTTCCACTAGGTAAAATCTTGTCACCTGAAAGTTTCATGAACTAAACTTTATATTTTGCTTTGTGTTACTCCATTGTTATAAAATCCATTTTACATGCTATAATGCAGGGAATTAGTCACTAGATATCTCCTAACTAAAATGAAAAAAATATGAATGCATATCCTATTGGTTGTGAAGTGTTGGTGCCTACCATGTTCCTCCTTCTGCATACTTGTTCACCAGAATAATGGAAGCGTGTGAATTGAATCAGATTCTTAGGCAAGGGGAATAAAAGTGGAGGAAGAGTGAGATAAAATAAGCAGTCATCATATAACTTACAAATGCAATATTATTCCATCTTTTTCATTCTGGTGAATTATTTTCTTTTTAAAATTTCTTCCTTTTCAGCCAGTATTTCATCACTTTTTGCACTTGCTAGAGCTTCTAGTAAAATTTTGAATAGAAGCAATGACAATAGAAATCCTTGTAATGTTCTTTTTCACTGGGTATAAAACATTCAATATCAAACATGATGTTAGCTTTAGGTAATAAATGTGTATATATATATATATATGACTTTTATCAGATTGAGGAACATCCTTTCTCTTCCCAGTTTGCTGGACATTTTATTAAGAATAGAAATTCAATTTTTTTGGATGACTTTCCTGTATCTGCTGAGATGATCACATGGTTTTTCTTTTTTTTTCTTTTTATGGGGAATTACATTTATTGTGTGTGTGATTTTAAGTATTAAACCATCCCTGCATTCCTTGGGTAAACCCCACTTGTTTATGGTATAATGTCATTCTCACATATTGTTAATTCAATTTGATAAAATTTTGTTTAGAATATTTGCATTTGTGTTTATGAAGGGTATTAGTCTGTAATTTTATTTTATTTTATTTCCCATTTTTTGCAACATTTTGGCTATATTAGATTTAGGGCTAAATATAGTCAAAGTTCCCTTAAACTGGTGTACTTGGGAAAACTAAGTTTTCATATATTTTATTTTGACACTATAAATAACATACTCAATATCACATGACTCATCTATTACAAATCCATGATTCAAAGAAAATTCTGGGTCTAAATCAATTTTTCCTCCATCAGTCTGTACTAACTTCAATTAATCCATGTGAGGGACTTGAATCAAGATGTAGAGAAATGAATGCAAATAATGGGATTTTAAAAAGTGGATAATGAAGTGGACTGAAAATGTGGAAAGATATATAAAATGGAATATAAATGGAAAAAAATGATTGTGGACATGGCAAATGTGGATATCTCTCTTCTGAAGACAAGAAACTTCATTGCAACAATCTAAAATTGCTTACAACTTCTTTCTTTTAAGTGAATTATATTGATTAGGTTATCTTGTTTGCTCTCATACACTTTAGAAAAATAGTGTTTAGGATTCATGCCAACATCACAGTTATGTTAAATCCTACCCTGACCCACATTTCCCAGTGGACATGTTCACATGTCTATCTTTCCACACATGCAAGAATTTAGTATTCCTTTTCTTGTTGTAACCCAAGATAAAAGATCAGAATTCAGGCCATAGTTGTGAATGATTCTCCTCAAAGGGTCTTTAATGTCTCTATTCATCAGAATATAGACTAAGTGTTGTAACATAAGGATACCCAGGGTATAAAACACTGACACTACTAACTTTTTCTCCACTGAGGAGCTGGCATTTGGTTGTGCATACATTAAGAGCACTGTCTCAAAGTGTAAATTACCACCACAAGGTGGGATGAATGTTGGAGACAGTTTTTGGCTGTTTTATGATAAAGCAGAACCTCAAAATGGTTGTCACATTGTGAATAGAAGAAAAAGTTGATAAAAATAGGACTACAATAATGAAGTCACACACCTAAAATTCCATGTGATGGGGTGCAATGTTTGAGCAGGACAAGAATAACAGAGGAGGGAGGTAATGGAAGAAGTTGGTTATTTCTTTTACACCAGAAAACAATAAGTTAAAAGTCATGGAAATGTTTATTACCACAAGCAAAGTGCCACAGACATGGTCAAGTATGATCATCAATTAGAAAGGGGGTTTACAAATGGCAATGAAATGGTATTATACCATGGTAGCCAAAAGAATGTGCCTACAATAGTAAAGAGAAAGAGGAGGAAGAACTGGCAGGCAAAGCCAATGCAAGAGACTACTTTACTCTCTGCCAGAATAGTCTTCAGTGTGTGGGGAGCAATAGTGGAAGAATAAAATACTTGCTGAAGAGAGAAGCTACAGATCAGGAAATAGATGGGGGCAGGCAGATGGGAGTCTGTAATAATGATCCCAATCCTGCCAAAGTTCCATGCCAATAGCAGAGCATACAGAATCAGAAAATCTCGACCCTTCAAAATCCTCTTAGTGTGAACTCATTTACCAAGGTGGATAGATTTGCCATTTTATCTTGCAGTACCTTCTCATGACCTGTTCTGTGCTTTGACAGTAATCTTGTTAATACCAATTAGAATGACCACCGTTCTCTCAGAAAAATTATAGAAGATTGTTGTAAATAGTACAATTCAGTAAAGTAGTTATTATTCTGAAAACAGAAAATTGAGAAGATAAATTATGGGTATTCATATTTTATTCAAATTTCTTCTTCATGTTACAATCACACCATTCTGTAATGATTTTTTATCATCAAAATCTGTGAATGAGGAAAGTTAGGTTTGGAAAGTTAAAACAAAGTACCTAATATTTAAGAGTATCTCACAGGTGATATAGTAAGTTAAGTCCCTGCAGCTCTAAGGTCAAATGGAGTACTCATCTCTCTCCTTCCCTTCTTCCTGACATTCACTGAGTTTTCTTCATTTTTCCCATATGCCCTTCCTCCCTCCCTTTATTGATTTTTCTTTTGCTTCCTCTATTTCTGAACTAATTTTATGTTCTTTAATATCCAATATTAAATAGAGCTTAAAGGGATGGAAAGAAAATATGCTGTAGAAATTTCCTATAACCACATAAAAGAAAAGGAAATTTTCACTCCAGATTGTTTAGCATTTAGGCTCTTTATTTATGGTCTCAAAACTGGGTTAATTAAGGCACTTTAAAATTTTAATGTGATTGAATTTTAAAAAACATAATAGAAAACTACGCTTATGGATTTTGGTCAATCAAATTCTGTACACTGCATATATTTGTATAAGTGCATGTGCTCAAAAACATACATAGAGAGGGGAGTATTTAGTTGTTTTTTCTTTTTATTATATGATATACATGAAAATAAATCAAAGTATATTAACAATACTACCATTCACACTACATATATATGGATATATACATAGCAGAGAGAGAGAGAGAGAGACAGTGTTCACTTATCACCAACTTAATGAGTTAGATAATATGTCACTTGCATTTCTTAGATGAGGAAATTGGGGTAGACTGGGCTTAAAGTTACTAGTCTAGGCAATGACAAACCCTGAAGCCAGCTGGCTGATTCTGAGGCCATGTGCCTAAATTACACACTTGTCTGCCTCCTTAAAAGAAGTGCTATGCTTCCATTTACATATGTCAGTTGTTTTATTAGCATATACTCTCATATATTTATATCTCTAGAGACCCTTGTAAAGTCCTTAGATAATTGTACACAAATGTATATATTTCCAGTTTCTAGAAATGTTCTCAATAACTTAGAGTCTCACTTTGATGCAATAAATGGGAATATCAAGTGTCTTACATAACATGGGATGCCATATACAAGTCAAATAGAAAATAAATGAAAGGTACATCACTGACCACCCATGTGACAGAATATGGCTTGTGCCAATATAATTTAGGAAAATCCCTTAATAGAATATTACTGACTTTAACAATCAAAAATAAAACAATAAGAGGACCCGAGTGTCAGAGGCCTCTGGGATGGTGTGGGACTGGCAAACCAAGATGAAGTATGCTTGGATACCTGATGGGCAAGGGCTTCAGTAAATCAAGCAGCTGATGGAGTCCTAGTCCTCAGGCACCACATCCAAGGTACTGTGCAACAATTCTAGAAACTGGAACGACTCAATCAATATGCAGATTTTAACAACTACCTGATTTTTGTTCATACAAAATTATAATCTGAAGTTGAACCCAGAAGATCATTGAATAGTCTCATCTTGAAGAATAATATGAAAGCACATTTTCAAAATTTTCTAAATGGTATAATAGACTTTATTAAAAGTGTCCATTTGAATAATATTGGTGACTCCTCTCCTCTCATTAGAGTAACCATAGATATTTTGATTACAACCATAGCTTCCAAAGGAAAATTACAGAATTGGCCTGACTGCTTGCCAAAACTCTCTAGCTTATTGGTTTCTGAAGGTTACAGCACCTGTGAGGAAGCATTTGTTGCCTTTCAAAATATATATGAAGATTCTGCTGAGACCTTAGATAGTAATGTTATAGATCATCCTCTCAACACCATGATTCTCAAGCTTTTACAGCTTTTCAAGCATAGCAGTCCAATATAAGCTCTCATTCTGTTGCATGTGTCAATTAGTTTATCATCAGTAGGACCCAAGCTCTGATGTTGCACATTGATTCTTTTATTGAGGATCTCTTTTCATTGGCTGGGGATGATGAACCAGAGGTATTGGGAAATGTATGCTGAGCTCTTTTGATGTTGCTGGAAGTTTTCATGGATCACTTGCTTCCTCACAAGCATAACATAGTTGAGTACATGTGACAGAGGACCCAGATCAAGGTGAAAATGTGCCTTTAGAAACTTGTGAATTGTGGCTAACTGTGGCTTAACAACCAATATGCAAATATGTACTCATAAGGCATCTTCCTAAGGTGATTCCTGTGTTAGTGAATGCCAGAAAGTATTCAGATATAGATATTATCCTACTTAAG
>JAQZBX010073783.1:0-14854 GCA_029593785.1 Cabassous unicinctus | reverse complement strand
AACACATTTTTGGAGCATTGCCACTAAGTGTGGATTAAAGTTTACATTGGAGTTTACACTCTCTCCCATACAATTCTGTAGGTTATGGCAAGATTTATAATGGCCTGTATCTGTCATTGCAATGTCATTCAGGACAATTCCCAAGTCCCGAAAATGTCCCCTTATTACACCTGTTTTTCCCTCTCCCTGACCTCAGAAACTCCAGGGCCACTGCCTTCATGTCAGTGATATAATTTCTTCCAATGCTAGAACCATAATAAGTCTATAGTAGAATACCAGTAAGTCTGCTTTAGTCCATAGTTCATTCCCCAGTCCTGAGGATTCTGGGATGGTGATGTCCTCTCCACCTCTAATTGAGAGGGGGATGTGATCCCATACAGCCGATGGATGGGACTCTCTTGCTTGCAGTTGTAGACACTCTCATTCCTTCGTATGGTAGGTGTCCATCCTCACCTCCTTGTTAGTTGTCCTGGGTGAAACCAATGAACTGGAATGTAGGTGTTGCAACTCTTTTGAGGTTCAGAGCCCAACTGGCACATGGACAGCAAAAAGATTTAAGTCTCTTGGATGTAAACCTACCAACTCTAGTACTAATTATAGGTTCAAATAGAAGGGCCAGAAGAGCCATGTGTAGGGAAACTACAGCTAAGTCCAACTCTGTCACTCTGGGGAGCATAAATTCCAAAGTAGGGCCTACTGGCAAGGCACCAAACTCCTGAGCTATCTGCCCTGACTATAGCATCTGGATGTCTCCAGAGCCCTCAGGAGCCCCACTATTTGGGGTAGTATCTACTTCCCTGCGATTAACTTCTGTATGACTTTGAATAAACTGCTTCAACTCTTGGAATTTCACCTGTTTCATCTAGAACATGAGAATAATAAAAATCCACGCATACCACATGAGATTGTTGTGTAGATACAAGGGGTATTTTCTGGAAAATGTTAGTACTTTGAAAAATGCTGTGAAATTTTTACTTTTTCATTATTTTTACTCTTAGAATCTTTCTTTGCCTGAGTTGTCCCCTAAAAAAGAAGCCCAAAACAAAGGCTTATTATGTGTGTACAGTGTATTTGGGAACATTATCCTTAGGAACATGAAGGAATAAGGAACAGGGGAAGTAAAACAAGAAAGAAGAGGGTGACAACACAAGGATGTGTCACTGACTTGGCACCACTATGGACCGCTGGTTACTGTATCCCATGGGACCTTCCTGGAAACTGAATGTGCATCTCAGAACCATGCACCAGGCAAATAAAGAGGAAGACTTTTATCTATCAGTTTCTGTCTCCCGTTGGTCCAATGTGGCCCCATAGAGCATTGGTTCCTTTGCACTTGAGAATTGTCTATTTCCATAAGTGGCCCACATCATGATGTAAGAGAGGTCCATGGCAAAAAGTGAGAGAGGGGAGCACTCTCAGTTTGCCCCTATATGAAAGTGGTCAAAGCCAGCACGGAACTGGTTGCCACAACAGTGGCTAGAATAAGAGGCAAAACTGACATATATGGCATGGTTGGTAATGAGGGATGTCCTATAGAGGCCCACTGAAATATTGTAACCTTTATTATGCCAGCAAAGAAAGGCAAGCAGAGAGTCAACACAATCTGGAAAAGGACAGAGTTCCAAATTTCTTTTGTTTTTTGTCTTGCAGTCAAATAGAGGATAACCTGATCCCATTTTACCAAACCGGTGCTCTTTTCCCTCATACCTTCCTTTTTTCATCCTCATCCTAAAGCTACAAGATGCCTCATCCTAAAGCTACAAGATGTAAAATCCAGAGTTTGAAGATTTTTCAAGAGAGCTCAAGGCTGGCTGGCATTTTCTTTGTGAAATGAGGTGGAAAAATATAATTGGAAATCTTAATGGCTGCATGAGCACAATTTCCTGTCTTCCCAACTGTGGCAGAGACATAATTCAGCCATTTTGAACTGCCATTCTGATCCAGTCAGCCCTGTCCATAATCAATAAGCGATATACCTGCAAAGTGGGTGACTTTGCTAGCAACATTTGACAAAATATCTCAATGGATGGTGTTCCACAAAGGAAAGAAGGGTCAAATGCCTTTGGTGTCAACACACAAGGATTCCATTTCTTGCTCCAGCACATGTAGTTAAGTGATCTTGAGCAAGATTTTAAACCCTTCTAAGCCTGTGTTTGCCCATATGTAAAATGAGAGTGTTAAAACCTATGCCACAGACTCATAGTAAAGACTAGAAATTAGAGATGATATATATTCTCACCTAAAACAATGCCTGGAAAATAAGAGACATTCTATAAATAAGCTTTTATTATTATCATTATCAGGAAGCAATGTCACTATTGTTTTTATTAATCTATATATTTCTAATGCTCCTTAAGGAAAACATAAGCTTATGTCCCCAACTCAAAATGTGAAAGTAGTGGCAAGCCAGAAAGAAAAGTCATGTCCACCAAACAAAGAAATCTTCCAGCTCAGTGGTGTGTTTTCCACAGCCGGTAAGAAACATTTATCGAGCACCCACTGTGTGTCAGGCACTGTGTTAGGTGCTATGGAGAATACAGATATAGCTAAAGCTGGCAAGTCAATGAGGAGACTGACACCCACACAAATAAAACCAGGAATCCCAGGATTCAAGGAAGACTGATAAGATTTATATCTGGTACAAAGTGTTATATAAAGGAGTTCTGATTTTATATGCAACAAGAAGCCATTCTAGAGACAGGCCCATGGTCCTTTTTTGCTCAAGATCAAGCCAAACAAAAGTCTCAGAAAAACTATCATCCCAGAGATTTGATGAAGCATTCTTCAGCATGCAGCCCCAGGCCTGGTAAGAGGAATAACTCCACAGTCCCCACCACCCAGCTTACTATTTAACAAAGGCAGAGGTCTTTATTTTTAAGTAGAAAATAAGATCTTTTCTGTGGGAAGATAATGATTATTTCATATCAATGTGACAGTTTGAAGCTTTTTATGGATCCCAGAAAAGAACATGTTCTTGAAGCTAAACCATTCCTGTGGGTGTGGGACATTTTCGTTGGATTGGATTCAGCTGGGGGCCTTTGACTGGATTACTTCAGTGAGGTGTGACCTAGTTTGGGCCTTGGCCCTTTTACTGGAGTCCTGTATAAACAGAAGACTGAAAAGCCACAGACACAAAGGAAAAAAGTGGCAGAGACTGAGAAACCTGGAAAGGCTGAGCGAAAAGTCTATGAGGCCAGAAGCTAGAATCAATGGAGTACAGAGGCATGGCAAGAGGCCCCCAAGAGAAAGAGACAAGGCCTGGAGGAGAGAGGAGAGAGGGGCCATATGCCTGATTGCCCACAGCTGAGCTCAGGGAGAAAGTAAGCCTGGAGGAGAAGGCAGAGACCCAGACCAGCAGAGCCGCCATTGTGTTGTGCCATGTGGCATGAGTCCAGGATCGCCAGCAGCCAAACTTCAGTGAGACAGCATCTCTGATGATGCCTTGATTTGGACACTTCCACGGCTTCAGAACTGTAAGCTCTTAATCTAATAAATTTCCATTATACAGGCCAAACTATTTCTGGTACATTGCTCCCAGCAGCTTTTAGCAAACTAAAACAATCAGTTGTGTTAGGGAACAATCCATACCACACACCACTAGCAGATACATCTTCCATGCTCACAAACTCCCAAAGCTCCACACTATGTACAGCAATTGTTCTCAAAGTGTGGTCCCTAGACCAACAGTGTCTGTATCGCCTGGAAACTGGTTAGAAATACAAAATCTCAGATCTGAATAGAAGATTCTGAGGGTAGGGCCCACCTATGTTTTCACAAGCCCTCCAGGTGATTCTGATATATGCTAAAGTTTGATCAGCACTGATATACAGAATAAATTCAAACTTTAGCCAGATATCCAAAGCTCTCTGTAACCTAGCCTCCACTGACTTATCCATCTCATTGTTAGGGGTTCCCTCACCTAGACCCAATTTGCACCCCATTAAATTATCTACAATTAGGTTCCTAAGAGATACAGCAGAGTGGATCCTGGAATCAAATTTTCTCCCTTTAATCCCTAGCAGAGCCTCTTATGTCATCCTTCCCTGGAGAAACTAAGTTGAATAACATGGAAAATTCAAAAGCCCTCACATCATTACTCACTCCACTCCTGCTTGGCTTCTTTCCCTTAGTATTAACAGTGGAAAAGTGTAGAATTTTAAGTCTGACAAACAAAGATTTGGGTCCCTTATCTATCTGTCAATTGTTAGCTAAATGGCTTAGAAAAGTCATTTTGTTTCTCTAAATCCTGTTTCCCCATTTTAAATTTGAGGGTAATAATACCGACCTGGCAAGATTGTTATAAGAATTAAATATGTAAGTGCTTAGTACTGGAAACTCCTTGTTAACATCATTATAGTCAACAAACTGGCTTGCAGGCCAAATCTGACCAACCTTCTGGTTTTGCAAATAAAGCTTTATTGGTATACATCCACACCCATTCATTTATGGCCAATTTCTCACTACAATAGCAGAGTTGAGCAGTTGCAACAGACACTGTATGGTGTGCAAGGCTTAAAATATTTACTATCTGGCCCTTCACAGAGCGAGTTTGCCAACTCCTGACAGAGCCGCCATAAGCATCTCCCACTTCTTCCTAATCCCAATCACATACCTACCTAGGATAGATTCTGGAGTACTAACCTCAAGCAGGTTTCATCTGGTGACCAGATCTCGTGACTTGGTAGCAACTTCTTAGAGCACTGTGTTGGAAAATATTCTGATGCTATATCCAGATCTGGGAGAAATTCATGCCATAATCATGATCATAACCATAGTTATCACTTATTTTGGGCCAGAACTTTGCCAACCACGCTACATGGATTATTTTATGTAATCCTTATGCCAGCCCTAAAGGATAAGTGCCATAATTCTCTTCATTATACAAATGAAGAAAATGAGGTTTTGAAAGGTTAAGAAACCTACAAACAAAAATAAGTAAATAAAAACAAATAAAGAAACCTACAAACAGTCACACAGCTAAGAAGTGGCAGAACCAAGATTTAAATCCAAGTCACTCAACTCTGCCTTTAACAACTGCCTGGTGTCTGTTAGAATGGATTTTTTTTTTTTTTTTTTCACTAGCACCTGAACACCCTTTCTGTATTTGAGTAATCTACCACTAGGTGAGAGAGGAAAGGCTTGTCCAACCTCAGAAACTGAAAATTCTGGACAGGCAGTCTCCCTAGCCAGGGCAGAGCACCCCATCCTAGGCCTAGCTAATCATAACCCTATCTCAGACGTTAAAGTTGGAGAGAGTGGCACAGAGGTTGTGGTACCAAAGGAAGTGACAAGGTGTCCAAAGGCTACAGCATCACTTCCTTACCAGGCTGTCCCTGTGATATGACCATGGCTAAAATTGCAACCATGCAGTTTCCATTGGTTACCACCCATTTTCCAAAATTGGCAAACCCAGAATTCACATTAATTGGCTGAGCCACTAGGTAACTTTCCAATGACTCCTTAAGTTAGCCAGAGTTGTTTTCTCTTGTTTGCAACTAAGAATCCTGACTGGTCACCAGCTAACTGGAGCAGAAAGGGGATTTATGGTGATAATATAGGGTGGTTCTAAGAACCAAGCTCAGAAGGTGCAGGAGGATAAGGCTGTTCCCCAGGATCCAGGGAACAGGAGCCAATAGAACACCCTGACAGGGCAGCTCTGCAAGGGTTAATGGGCTATACCTGGATTTTCCATCTTTGCTTAAAGATTCAAATTCACCAAAGAGGGTCCAATGACATAGCTTGGGTCATGTGTTAGTTAAGGGTCCAAGGCACTTTGATGGAAAATGCTACCATGGCAGCAAAAATGCCCAACAGTGAATGCCAACAAAAGAAGGCAGGCATTATTATGGAAGTGAGAATGAATGCAGAGTAGCAAATAAATGAATTAAAATTTTTAAATCCAGTAAATGTCCACAACACTGACTCAGTTAGCCATGTCTGCTATGGGCTCAGGAAAGGAGAGTGGCTCCACTTCCACTCTAAACACTGTACCCCATGATCCCTCCTCTTCCCTCTTCATACATTCATCCACATCCCCCTCTCCTCCCTCCAAAACCTCGACTCCCTTCAAATCCAGTCACATTCCACATCACACGAAGACTTCCCATATCATTCCCTGGCCTAGTCCATCCTTGCCCTTTCTCTGAACTTGGAAAATTTATTATCTGCAAAATAGTATGGAATATCTCCTGCAGGATTGTTATCTTGCTTCTTCAAAGCAATGGTAAGCTCCTCCAAGGAAAGATTCCTCTATGTATTCCCTACACCATATGTATTCCCCATAGTATATGTATTTCCCATATATCCCATGAATATCAGTCATTCATGAACCATCCTCTGCATTTCAGCCATGGCTGAGTATCACAGTTTACTAATTTTTCTTTAAATTTGCCCTTTTTTGGTTATTTATTTTAGCTGCATTCTGAGCAATGACATCTGTGAAATTATGGGTTTCATAGGATACTTACACATTTTTCTAACATAGTTAACACTCTGTTAGTAAATAACATTCAGCCTTGTGCTGTGTTAAAAGAAAGTAAGCATACAAACCATATATTTGCAAACATTGACCTAAACATTGCTGATCACACAAACTTTGCAATTGAAAAACAAGTGAATAAGTCAATCAGTCAATCACACCTGAGCTTGACTCTAAGAAGAGCCTATCTGGGAGATGGTGGGTCTCAGGTTGACTTCAGACGTTCCTTCCCAAGCCAATTAATTATTGCTCATTAAACAAATCGATAGATCAGACTAAATCTTGATCAAGCTGAAAGAAAGGATGGAACTGGCTTCTGAACTTCCTGACTTGGTCTCATGGACAAAATGCATTTCAAAAGAAAAAGACATCTGTAATCCCTAGGCAGCAGTTTAAGACCACCTTCTCTGGCAGCATCTATAACTGCATGAACATCCTTTTCCTCATGGTCCATTAGCTCCCAGGGAATGAGTCAAGGGTCTGGCAGCTGTGTTTCGCTTGATCTTTGCTTCCCTAAGAGGAAGGAAAATGCTTTTAGGCTGAGCTCTAAGGGAAATGAAATCTCTGCTTTGGTCATTTTAGTTCACACCTCTTAACCCTCCCAAATCCAACCACTGTCTGAGCTCTGGGCTGAGTGTTCATAACAGGGAAGGGGTGTGGCCATAAGAAATAAAGAGGGCGTTTGGATTTATTTTCCATGCACAGCATATTACATGTCTTATATGCCCCAAGTCTCAGCATTAAATTTAAATGGACTTTTTTTTCCCTTTTGCTCACAATATGTTTTCATTAATTAGGACCGAAACCAAAGTTTATGTACTATGATACTATGGAAAGATCGTAAATACTGGAATCAGAAAAAAAAATTTTTAATCTGTGTTTTGCCATTTACTCCTTGTGGGTTCTTGGGTAAGCAATGAAACTGTGTGAGCTTTTTCAGTTCCATAAAATGAGCATAGCAGGATGTGAAGATTCAATCTGTTTCAATGAAAACCCTTCTTCAGTTTTTCCTCCTTTATTTTTGTTTCATTAATAATGGCACAGCCTATTCAAGAGAATGGGTAATCCACTCCTTCCCCATCTCTGCTCCATCTCCTCCAGAAGGAAATGTATATTTTTCCTCTAAGGAAGATGAGAAAAGATCCTCATATTTTTAAGACTGAGGGCTTTTGGTGGTGGGGGGAGGGGAGTTTTTTTTTAAGTTTTTAGTAAATGTTTCCATCAATTTATTTTCTGGATTCCTTTAAAAATGACAAGTTTAATATTAATGCTTTAAAATATTATACGCCAAACAAAGCCAACTCCCACTAATGCTGCAAGTTAATCTGTGTTCTCTTTACTTCTGTTTGCCGAATGTTCTTCAATAATTTCCACAAACATATTTCTATTCAACAGATTATATGCCAGAGGTAAAAGGTGGCCAGGAACTTTATAAAAATAGCATGAACCACAGTGAGGGAGGCCCACTCCCAACTCAAGCCCCATGCCATAGTCACATTCATCATTAGCAAACACAATTGTACATGAAATTCTATTGTGGAAGAGAGAGAGTGTGTGTTTTCCTGTGGAGTGGATGGTGAGGACTTGGAGAGAGGTGAAGGAGGGAACATGCTGGACTGGGGGTAGTTTGCTGTGGCTTGATTTGATACTGGAGAGGTTTCCAAATAGCCTCTCCTCCACCCATGTCACTCTGTAAAGGTGCAAGGGTTATAGTCTGAGACCCGAGGAGCCACGTTGAACAGAAGCCAACTACCCCACTTCTACTCAACTGGTAATGTCTCATTGTATTCACATGTGTCCTCCCATCGCAGCCAGCCTCTAAACAGGAGGGCAATTTGCTCCATCTGTATGATGGGTGACCATGTCCGCAAGGCGTTGTTCTGTCCGTGTCCTCCTATCCTGTGCAGTGGCTCCTCCTAAAGCCCTAAGGCAACTCCTGGACACCAACGGGGTGGTAGGCAGACCTCCCAGCCGACTGTATTTGGAAGGGAATTTTCCTCAGTTGTGAGAATGGTTGGTAAATGTTACTGGTACGTGAAGATAATGACAAGTACCTCACAGGGTCTCTTTAAGGTTTAAATAAGCTAATGGACAAAGAGCACAAGATCTGTTTGATTGTCCATATTGTCTTCCCTTTACCTGCATGTTAATCTTACCTTGAGTTTTACTGTGGCCAAGAAAAATATTTAATTCAAAAGAACTCCCCCTTCAATATCAAGGGATGCCATCTATAAATAAAAGCAATATTTTTTTTCTTGTTTTTTAGAGAAAAGCCAAGCCTAGCAACTTCAGGAGTGAAATTCCATCATAGTTTGTTTACAAAGTTGGAACTGAAGTATGTCCAATGCATTTTTTTTTTCATTTTGGTCCTTTTTACTAGGATATATTAGTATTATTTGAAATTGTGATTGCTATTAGCACTGACTTTTTCCTGAAGGAGAGAAAAAATGGAACTATGTTTAAATATGCATTGACATCTTCCTAACCTACCCTTGACTTTCTTTATTGTCAAGGGGAAGGGGGAGTATAGGAGTTTGGGAGATGGTTCAAATGAGAAAAAATTCACAGTAGACTTCATACTGTCCAGTATTTAATATATTTAATATTTGAGGGCAATACAGAAGGTCCAGAATGTGAACTAACTCTTAAGACCATTCAGACAGGAATCTGAACCATGGGTCATAAAGTCCGTGTTCTTGGTAAGCTTAACTGATCCTCTAGCATCTGAATCTCAAGACTGCCATTTCTCTTCTCTACTCAATAATTCCCATGAAGTTATAAAAGAAAAATGTTGCTTGTTGAAAAAAAGACCAACTACTAGTGTTGTTGTTAGAAGTGGAAAGCTCTAAGAAAGCAATGACTTAGTCAGAAAATAGAACGCGTGGATAAGTTTAAGAACGAGCAAAGCACAGGGGTAGCAGCTATCAGCTGCAAACCAGAAATTCAAGTGTGTAACAAATATGATTTTAAAACTAATTTCTATTTCAACTCCCATTCCAATATTTAATCTCATAATATTTTGGCTATAGTAGGTTAAATAAAAATATTATTAAAATTAATATCACCTGTTTCTTTTTACAGTTTTCATTATGGCTACTAGAAAACTTAAAATTACACATGTGTCTTGCACAGTATTTCTATTGGATAGTAGTGGTCTATATTATTTGGAATACTTTGTTGCTGGAATATGCTTCTGGATTATTTAGTGATCTTTAAAAACTGGTGAGCTATAAAATGTTTTGGTATATGTCAAAGTGTTGTGTTTTTGTTTTTTTTTATCTCAATCATTTTGAATCTGCCCTCCCACTCACAGCCTCTTTTTCTATAAACTACAGTTGCAAAATAATACAACACCCATACAAAGAATTCCAACATACTCCCCACCCAGATACTCCGATCTATAAACTTTTAACATTCACCGCATTTGCTGCATTGTTCTATCTATCCATCTATCTACCTAGTTATCTATTTTCTAAATATTTGAGAGTAGGGCTGTATACATAATGCTCCTTGAGTATGATGCTTCTGAATACTTTTCCTAATAACAAAGTGTTTTAGTTTGCTAAAGGCTGCCAAGGCAATATGCCAGAAATGGGTTGACTTCTGCAATGGTAATTTATTAAGTTATAAGCTTACAGTTCTGAGTCTGCAAAAATACCCAAATCAAGGCTTCATCAGGAGATGCCTTTTCCCCAAGCTGCACCTGTGGGCAGTCAGGCACATGGCAGGCACAGCAGCAGCATCTGCCAGTCTCTGCTTCCGTAGGTTCCATTGATTTAAGCTTCTGGTTCCCGGAGCCTTCTCTCTCAGTTTCTGGGCATTTCTCGTCTACCTCTGTAGCTTTTTTCTCTATCTGCAGCTTTTTATTCCTCCATTTATAAAGGACTCCAGTAAGAGGATTAAGACCCACCCTGAGTCATGCAATCTAATCAAAAGCCCTTAACTAAAGTGATATAATCAGAAGGTTTCACCTACAATAGGTTTACACACACAGGAATGGATTAGCCCCAAGGATATGATTTTCTGGGGTCCACAAAAGCTTCAAACTGCCACACAAGGGTATTCACTTATGTAAGCACCTTAAGTACAGTTATCAAGCTCAAGAAATTTAACATTGATATAAAGAAAGCTTAGCACCTATATCCCATTTTTTTTTTCATATATCCCAATAATGTCCTTTTGGGCATTTTCTCCTCCATTATTAGATCCAGTCCAGGACCAAATATTGCAATTAATTGATACTTTCTCTTTATTCTCTCTTTTTCTTCTTAATTGTGGAAGCATATACACAGCATGAACTTTCCCATCTCAACCACTCCACTCCCAAGCATACGATTCAGTAGGATTAATCACACTCACAATATTGTATTCCCCTCACCATCATCCATTACTAGAATTTTCCCATTACCCCAAACAGAAACCCCTCACCCATTATAAATTAACTCCCCATTCTTCCCCCCCACCCCACCCCACCCCCCACACACACACACATAGAGGTTTTCTAGAGATTATGTCTGTGTTCCAGAGGTTTTCATGATGCCAAACTTTTGGAACAAGATAAAAAATAATTTTGATTGTCATCCAATCATGCTGGCTTTGACTGCAATCATCGTTAATCCAATGAGACATTGCTAGGTTATAACCATTTGATGGTCCCTTCAGGTCTGCCTCTGTTACATCTCTGCCATGGCCAACATCACAGGAAATATTCCCATGGGATATGAAGAAATTGAAGTGCTAGCTAAAGTACAACTATTTGCTCCCATGACGTGCTGAAATCATTCCCCTTATTTGGGTTCTACCCAGAAAGGGGAAGTATGATAAGTTGCATGATTAACCCAGTTCTTCATATCATCTTGTAGTCACACCTTTGCCATGTGAATTTGAGTTTCTCCCACTAAAAGAGTAGATCATATTTCTCTATTTTCTTGACCTTGGATTTGGCCACATGACTTGCCTTTGCTAATTGAATGATGTGAAAGAGAGAGTGTATCAGTTCCAAGGCTAGGCTTTAAGAGAGTTTGCATATTTCCAATCACTCTCTTGCACCTCTACTGTTTCCATGAGAAGAATATGCTCAGGATAGACTGCTGGTCTGATGCAGAGGATGAGAACATGTGGATCAGAGCCAAGCCTCTCCAGTGAGTCCAGTTCACCTGATACCCCGCCAAGACACAGACATGTGAACAGGCCCAGATGAGATCAGTAGAGCCATAAAGGTAAGATCAACCTATTTCAACCAATAACCAGCCAACCCACAGATGCATGAGTAAAATAAATGCTCATTGTTTGGGGAGCTTTGTTATGCAACAATAGTTATCCAATATAAGACCACAGTTCCTCTCTCTTGACAGAGTCCCAAACTTGTCTACAGGATTTCATGCCCCAAGCATTCAGGAAAAGGGTGGACAAGGTATAGAGTCCAAATAAAATACCATTTTCTAAGTGTTCCTCTGTGCTTTCCAGTTCTCCGTTCTCCAGTTTCAGAGGCCTCATTCAGGCTGTGCTAGAAGCTTTTCCCTCAATCATAACTTAGTCCCTTTCACCCTTAAATTCTTTGTTTAACATCTATTCTGCTGTATCAGCCTTTCTTTAATGCAGTAAGCATGAAATGCCTTATCTGAATGAATAGGGTGCTAAGAGTATAAGGGATAGGAGGTGAAGGGGAAAATCTCCATTAATATTTTAAAAATAGTACCTGATTCTATTTAGTATTGTAGAATTTGCCAACATTAGACTTTTATAATGGTTTGGGATCCTCAAAAGAGTCAGTGCATATTGAACTTCTGAAAGAATGGCCTCTCTTTCACACCAGGCAGATTTGGAAGTTCTCTCATAAAAAGACTCCACCCTAGAAAGAGTAGGAGGCAGCAGACAGGACCTAATTTGAGAGATATTGAAGGGATGCTCAGTCTAGAAATATCTTCACTGCTGCTCTGTCTTTGGAAGCAAAAGTTTCTTAATTAGACTTTCATCCCTCTGTATCTCTATTATAATTTGTTCTTCAAGAATCCTCGGGTGATGATAATTCCTCCAGCATTTAGCAGGGATTAATTCTTTCCTGATTACTGGAAAGAGCATTGTTTGAGGTCAGGAGACCCAGCCCTGGCTGTAATGTACTTCAAGTCATTCCCTCTTTGTGTCTCAGACTCCCTATCTATAAATTGAAAGGTCTGGACTACAGCTTCTGAGAACTATAAATCTACATCAAGTCCTGAGAGACACCCAACAAGATGGCGGCAGAGTAAGGAGTAACTAGAGTCAGCTCATGCTACTGGGCAGTTAGTAATCACACAGAACTATCTAAAGCACCTGTTTGGTGGCTCCAGGAGACCAGAAGAGCATCCTGCAACATCCTTGAAAGAGTGGAGGGAGGAGACTGCCGATCTACAGAGAAGATTTGTAAGTAGAGCACTCCATGCTGCAGAGGCCGGTGCCCATCCTCCACTGGCGGCACAAGCCACCTTGGGAGCCTCTCCAGGAAACTACAGGCCATGCCGCGGAGGCCAGTGGTTATCGTACTCTGGCAGGGCAAGCCACCTCAGGAGCTATTCTGTGGCTGGAGTTGGAAGCTCCATCTCCCAAAAACGGGAGGAAAAGACGGTTGGGCACCAACTTCAGCTACTGATTGGTAGATTCAGTGGGCTAAAGTATAATCTTAAGAACAGCTAAAGTTTGAATCTGTCCAAGTCAGAAAGAGGCCAGTAGCCACCATTTTGACTCTGGCACTGACATAAGGGGAAGCTGGGCTGATTGAAAACTCACAGTGACAGTAAGGACCAGCTTCTTTCCACCCAGATTGGACTGCAGCCCTAGCTTAGGTTTCAACCTCACCTCTGCCAGGGAGGAAGATGGCGGGACCTGCATCACCCTCTACAAGTAACTGCAAGTATATTTGTCTGACACAGACTGAATAGTCAGAAGTCTACCTGGGCAACTGCGGTCATTTTCGACCTGCACAGCATAGATTGCTGCCTACACCTGCAGCTCCATCCCCACCCCAGGCAGGGGAGGAAGGGGAATGAAGCTTCATCTTCATTCTCTCTGGGCAACTATGGTATTGGTCTGCACGACTTGGATTATTACACATGGTTGTGGCTCTGTCCCTACACCAGGCAAAGGAGAAAGGTGGGAGAAGCTTCATCAGTCCCTGGGCAATGCAGGCAGCTTGAGCCTCCACAGCTTACAGCACCAACTACATCCTCGGCTCCTACTACACAACCAACGAGGGAGAAAGGGGAAGAAAGCCCTAAACTAAAGAGAGAAACTACACCCAGATAAATACATCTAGTAGGCCAAATGCCAAGACACCAACAAAAAATTATAATCCTTACCAAGAAACAGGAAGATACGGCCCAGTTAAAGGAATAAGATAAGCCTCCAGATGACATAAAGGAGTTGAGAAAACTAATCATAGATGTTCAAACAAATCTTAATAAATTCAATGAGATGGAAAAACAGATTAAGGATATTAAGAAGATATTGGATGAGCACAAAGAAGAATTTGAAAGCATACATAGAAAAATAGGAGAACTTTTGGGAATGAAAGTTGCAATAAATGAAATTAAAAATACACTGGAATCATATAATAGATTTTTTTAAGCCAATTTTTTTAAGTTTATTCGTACATTTAATAATTGAAAATAGAAACAATTAAAAACTAAAAAGTTAACACAGATGAATAAATATATACATTTCTCCATTAAATGTAATGGATACATATAAATTTTTTTTTTTTGATCAAACAATATATTACACAATATATTTGGTTCATAGTAACGCATTCATACAGTATTTGTCCTTTTGTGTCTGGCTTGCTTCACTCAGCATAATGTCCTCCAGGTTCATCCATGTTGCCATATGCTTTACGACTTCATTTCTTCTTACAGCTGCATAATATTCCATCATGTGAATAGACCACAGTTTGTTTATCCATTCTTCTGTTGATGGACACCTGGGTTGCTTCCAACTTTTGGCAATGGTGAATAATGTTGCTATGAACAACGGTGTGCAGATGTCTGTTCGTGTCACTGCTCTCATTTCTTCTGGGTATATACCCAGTAGTGGTATTGCAGGGTCACGTGGCAAGTCTATATTCAACTTCTTTAGGAACTGCCAAACAGTCCTCCAGAGTGGCTGTACCATTCTGCATTCCCACCAACAGTGAATAAGTGTTCCTATCTCTCCACATCCTCTTCAACACTTGTAGTTCTCTGTCATTTTAATAGTGGCCATTCTGATAGGTGTAAAATGATATCTCATTGTAGTTTTGATTTGCATTTCCCTAATCATGAGTGATGTTGAGCATTTCTTCATGTGCTTTTTTGCCATTTGTATTTCTTCTTTGGAGAAATGTCTATTCAAGTCTTTGGCCCA
>JAQZBX010073782.1:0-14858 GCA_029593785.1 Cabassous unicinctus | reverse complement strand
GGAACTCAAGAAGCCTGAACCCTGGGCAAATGTCGGCAGCTGTCTTGCTCCAACACGTGACAATGGACTTTGGTGAGGGAAGAAACTTTTGCTTTATGGCCTGGTAACTGTGGACTTCTACCCCAAATAAATACCCTTTATAAAGACCAACCCATTTTTGGTATTTCACATTAGCACCCCTTTGGCTGACTAATACAGAGCCCATTACATAAGATGGTGAAATTATTAAGTTTTACCTGGTGGTAAAATAAAGCTGAGTTTAATTTTTACATGCTAACTTCCACAGTTAAATCCTGTAATCACAAGAAAATAATCAGTGAAACAGGCAGATATTTTGCATGGAAATTCAGTACAGCAGCATTTTAAATGAACATGTATGAATAAAAACTTAATATTCAAAAATAAATAACTGTTATTTTAGCAAAATTACAACACAGAATAACATACAGCCAAACAAATCATATGGTTAAAATTAAATTATTAATGTGGGAACTTACTTAAATACTTATTAAAAGGAAATTTTATAAAGTAAGTATATACCTGCATATTTAACCCAGCTGATAAAAATGCACATCCCAAAGTATTGTCAAGATTTAAGAAACAGCCAGTAAAAAAATATTTTCTTCTCTTGGTAGTATTGCTTGTCTTTTGCTTAAGAATTGTCTCCTTTTATAATCAAAATAAAATAAATATATACTTTTTCTCTTGCTTTGGCTCTCTTTCTCCTGAAGCTTCCATTTTGTTTTGTACTATTATTTTATGAACAGGTGATCTTATTTTATTTTATTCATTCCAAGATTCAGAATCATCAGCTTTAATGCTTACAGCCTAAAGAAAACGTGATAAATTTTATTGCCAAATTGTCCATTTCCAGTGAAGCCACCCTTATTGTATTAACTGCATTTTTAAAAAGTTCTAATAATTTACAGAAATAAAATATGAGGATGAAATGAATGGATGAGACAACCAAACTTCTTTTGTAAGTTTCCAAGTGGAATTGATTTTGTGATCCTTAACCTGAGTTTGATGTATGCTGCCCACCCACAGGACCTGTTTTGCCTTAGCAAAAGCAGGAAATACAGCATTTTAGAGAGGTGAAGGTGGCAAAGAGAAAAGTGAATTCAAAAGGAGTATATTAACATATATTACCCCAAGGATTCACATTTTGGAAAGATTATTACCATTAACAAGTTAAGGAAATCTCCCTTCAGTTTGAAATACATGCCGAACTTGCAGTTCTCTGATTCAGAATATTTCACTGTTAATTTGTTAGTTTGTATATAGTTCGTGTATATATTTTGTTAGTTTGATATTCTGATGCAAATAGAAAGTTTAAGAAAGATGTATGGCATAAATTTCACATTTAAAAGTAGTGGTAATGTTAAAACAGTATTCATGAATTTGTACCTCTTTTAAAATGTAAACTTACTAGGCAATCAAAAAATATTTACTATAATTTTAATATATTCCTATTGTCATATGCAAAAATTTAATATGAGAAAATTTTCAAACATTTGCATATGCCAGAGGCTCTTGCTTTCATTTTATTCTTTTATCATTAAAATTGATTGTCTAGGGAGCGGATTGAGCAGTTGAGCAGTTGAGCTCCTGCCTCCCACATAGGAGGCCCTGGGTTCAGTTCCCAGTGCCTCCTGAAAAACAAAAATGAACAATAAACAAAACAAATGAAAAATATATAGGCCATTATATATTTTGTCATAACTTACAAAATTTTGTGGGACAGAGTGTAAACTATAATGTAAACTATAATCCACACTTAGTGGCAGTGCTCCAAAATGTGTTCATCAATTGTAATACATGTACCACACTAATGAAGGATGTTGTTAATGAGGGAAAGTGTGGGAGGAGTAGGGAGTGGGGCAAATGGGAATCCCTTATATTTTTAATGCAACATTTAAGTAATCTAAAGTAGTTAAAAAAATTAAAATGTATTAAAAATATATAATAAATTACAAAATATATCCAAAACATAAAATAAAAAATAAAAAAACAACTCAGGGAAGCCGATGTGGCCAGTAGTTGAGTGCTAGCTTCCCACATGTGAGTTCCCAGATTCAATCTCTGGCCCCCAGTGTTGTAAACAAACTAACAAACAAAAATTTTAAAACCTTGGTAGCTTAAAATAGTGCCTCTTAAAATTTAATGACTGTACCAATTATTATTATTATTATTATTTTTAAAAGGCAAATAGATTGTCACTCATAATATCTAAGATGTGGCCTGAGATTGTGTGTTTCTCAGAAGCTCCAAGATGGCCCTCATGTTGCTGGTCCACAGATGAGGCTTTGGATAGGAAGGGTTTGGAACAAATTCAATGGAGCACATTCATTTTAAAAAGCTGGATTGGGCAATCTTTCTTCCAGCACCCTTACTTTCCCTTTAGTTCCTAAACTGTACTAAAATGCACTGAAAATTGTAAAGCTTTTTTATTCACATAGGAGGAAGATACATAATAATGGCAAGTAATTAAATTTTTATACTCTAAATTCAAATAATATCTGGTGAATCAATTGGCTGCTTGGAAATATAAGGGTTTATAGTGATTTTACCATGTTAGATATCCCATTCTTATACACTGTTTTGTCTTAGTTTTGTTCTAATTCCCTCCACTTATTAATCATAGATCCATTTATTCATGGTGTTATAAGAAAAACCTGATTATCTGATATTTTTTGTCTATTTTTATATGCATATGTTTATGGGCATAATGAAATAGACAATGCCAAGGACTAGTTCACAGGTCATTATTTGTGCTTAATGCTTATATAGTGAATACATTTTTTAGTTATAAAGATTTTTTATTAGCCCATCTGCCAGATTGAAGAGCACAGCTCCCTTTATCAGAAACTATTTCTTTTTATGGATCATGGATGATGCTAATGCATTTATTATGCGAATATTCATCTGACACATTATATGATAGTAAACTAGATTTTCTGATTCTGAAAGCCTTCTGGAAAGGGAATTTGTGATATTTCTCTTTTTACCACTATGGCATTGTACTATGGTATCACTAAACAAAGTAAGTATAGAATAACTATTTGAAAATAATTCAAACTGAAAACTAAAGTTCAGAGAGATGTGCATACTCTATGGTTATCAATTTTATAAAATTATAACTTTCAATACTTACTATTTTCAAAGGTAGTTTGGAAACCCACTTTAAATTGCTCCATTTATTTATTTATTCATTTATTTTTATTTTTTAAAAGATACTTAGATTACAAAAATGTTACACAAAAAATGTAGGGATTCCCATACGTCTCACCTCCCACACCTCCCACAACCTCCCACATAAGCATTCTTCATTATTGTGGCACATTAATTGCAATTGATAAACACATCCCGGGGCTTTGCCATTAAGCATGGACCATAGTTCACATTGTAGACCACACTCTCTCCCACACAGTTCTGCATGTTATATGATGATATGAAATGGCCTGTATCTGTTGTTGCAATGTCACTCAGGACAATTCCTAAGTCCTGAAAAAGCCCCTGTATTACAACTGCTTTTTGCCTCTCCCTGCTCCCAGAGCTTCCAGTGGCCACTGGCTCCACATCAATGTTGTAATTTCTTCCATTGCTTGAATCACAATATGTCTATAGTAGAATATCAGTAAGTCCACTCTGGTCCATAGCTCTTCCCCCAATCCTGAGGATTCTGGGATGGTGATGCCCACTCCACCTCCAGTTGAGAGGAGACTTATATCCCATGGGGAAGATGGATGGGATTATCCTGCCTGCAGCTGCAGACTCTGTCCATTCCCTGGGATAGCCTTTGTCCATCATCATCTCCCTGCCAGTTGTCCTGGGTAAGTACAATAAGCTGTAGAGTAGGAGTTGCTGCGTCACTGAGGTTCCAGGCCCAGCTGGCACATGGACAGCCCAAAGAATCAAGTCTCTGGACATACACCTACAAACTCCAGCACCAAGTATAGGTTTGAATAGAAGGGACAGATGAGCCATGTGCACAGAAGACATAGTTGGGTCCAACTCTGCCACACTTAGGAGCACAAATTCCAAAGTAGTGCCCAATGGCAAGGAACCAAACTCCGGATCTACCCACCCTGACATAGGACCTGGGTGTCTCCAGAGCCCTCAGGAGCCCCTCTATTTGGGGTGATATCCACTTTGGAATTCTGTGAGATCCTACTGAGATGTGCGTAAGTGTTACCTCTGGGATGACCTCCCAACTCATTTTGAAGTCTTTTAGCCATATAAACTCATCTGTCTTTACCTTTTCCCCCTTTTATTCAAGGTCTTTTTCTGGTAGCATTGCCAGTTGGCACTTAGTAGGAATCCCTCAGTGCCAGGGAGGCTCATCCCCAGGAGTCATGTTCCATGCTGGGAGGAAGGTAATGCATTCATATGCTGACTTTGGCTTAGAGAGAGGCCACATTTGAGCAACAAGGAGACTTTCAGTAGGCAAACCTTAGACACCCCATTACAATAGGCTAAGTTTCAATTTCAAGAGCAAAGACTCGTAAGGCTAGTCATCAATATCAAGGATCCATCGGTGGATCATCCTCCTTTGCCAGTCACTGCCCCTGCACTTTGGAGACTGTTGCTGTTCCCCTAGATAATGTTGCAGAGCTCTCATTTATTGGGTGATTCTTCACCCACTGTGACAATGCCCCATAAACATTTGAACATTTTTATATACCTTATAATTATGCTCCGGTGAACTTCATCCCTGACACTCCACACCAATGATCCTTCCCTGCCCAAGTTGTAACTCTTCTGTGATCCAAACCTTCTTGAAAGATGAAGCCATTACAAGAGCTGAATACAATTAACAGGAAAATGAAATAATAATGATAAGTTTAATTGTAAGAGATAAAACACATAAAAGTAAAAAAACTTATAAATAAAATAAAATTAAAAGATTTGGATATTAAAAAAATGAAAGATATAAAAAAAAAAAGAAAAAATTTTTTACCTTTTGACTTTCATCACTGCAATATCTTGTGTCCAGTCTGTACCATGGCACCTTCCCCCTCTCATTCCCCAGTGTCTCATTATTTTTCATTTTGTTTTCAAAGAAGTTTTAGGTCACTGCAAAGTCACACACAGAATACAGGAGACTCTCATATACCCAACATCCTCCCCCTTTCATCCCCCCCAAATTTTTGTATGTGGATGGTAGCATTGTTATAACTGATACACAAATAGTGAAACATAGCTACTAAACATTGTTAGTGGTTTACATTATGGTTTACATTTTAGTCCATGTCAAGACCTCTTGCTGCATGTAACCATAAATCTTGTCATCCAATGAGTCAAGCCAGGAGGTCATCATGGGCCCCGGGGGGATGGGGTGGGAGGAATAGAATAGATCCAACAGGGGGTATTCAGTGGTCAGTAGAAATGTTCTTCATTACCATACAGTGATGGACAAAGGACATGGTAAATATCATCAAAATTTATAAAAGTGTACGGTCTAAATTGCTCCATTTAATGGCTCTCTGAAAACACCTGTGTGTTTTGAGCTATAAGCAGTCCCTTTCATGTTAGAACTTTCCTTCACATACCTGTTCCTGAAGGTGTACTCAGTAGACCCAATGGAAAAAAATAAGTAGTATTGGGTTATACAACCTAAAAGAGAGATGGTGACCACCTGTGAAGGCATGTAGCCAACAGTTTAGGCACTATAGCCATGATGAACCATATTTCTAAGGACAAATTTACTAAGAAAATATGTATTGGTGTCTGGAATGTGGAATCCGTGAGAACAATGTAAGTGATGAGGACATTTCCTGTGAGGGGTAGCAGGTACACAATGGGAAACATCACCAATAATGTGAGCTGCAGTTGGAGAACACCAGAAAATCAAGGAAAAATGAACTCCTTCACTGTTGTTTGGATTGTTACACCAACATTTCATCTTCTCTGATATGGACTGAATCGATAAAGGCCAGGAAGGTGATACATTAGCAAGAACAATAATTAGATATTGTCATATTCTTTTTTTAATGATGATAATGGATCTCTAAAAATAACAGAAAATATTCCTTGAGAAAAAAATGGCATCATTCCAAACATTGATTTCTCTCATTTGATTTTCAAAATAAATTTCCAAGTTAAATATTCCCAGTAATCCACATTTCACAGATGAAGAAACTGAGGGCATAAGTACTTTTTCCACAGTTACAATATTCAAGTGGTTGGACTGATTTTGAAACTAGCAGGTGATTTAAAAGAACATAATCTACACTAACATACGCAATGTTGTTATGTGGAAGCACAGAAAGCAGGCCAGAGGCCAGAAAATGGGTCTCCTGGACTGGAGCTCCTCTGCCATATGAGGAACTTCACTGAGACAAAGCAGTATATATACTTTTAACTATATGACCCATGATTAATGTCATCAATTGATGATAGGACAATGTTATATTCTTCCACATAACAACATTACATATATTAGGGATTGGTGGGAGACCAGTACATGGATTAAACTCTATTAATCATGGACCCAATTATTCATGGTTTTCAGAAAATAAAACAATGAGTAGGACTCAAAATATACATGAAAGGGTTTTTGATTTTAAAAATTCTGTTAAACTCCCTAATCTTCTACTTGTTTGTTTTAAGAATCATTGTACCCACACATATTCCCACAGTGGTTAGGAATACTCAAGCAAATGAATTTAGGAAGAGCTAGAAATCTTTTGAGAAATGGCAGATTATCAGTAGACATGTTAGAATACATGTTCTTTAGTGCCAGAATATTCAGATGATAAGTATAAAGTAAAATATTTTCTTAGTATTCATAAAAAGATTCTATATGTAAAATATCTTTATTTTACTTTTGTTTACCAAGTCCCTGAAGTAAAGTCACATACTTGAATACTCCTATATCATGAAAAAACAGACAGATAAATTTAACATGGAGTTATATATTGTTCAGGTCTACAATATATTATTTGAATCATTTATGGAAGTTTTAAATCATAAAATTCTATTGAAATGCTTTAGGCTTTAAACCACATATTAAGTCTCTCTATGGTGTACTGTTTGATACAATAGATAATATTTTAAGATATATATAAACAATAGAAATTATTAATTAGACCTATTTAAAAAGTCAAGTAATATTTGTGTGGTTAGGGTATACGTTTTCTTGTATTTCTACAGCAAGCTATTTATATTAATCCCCTAAAATATGCTAAGGCTTTTATCATATTTCTCAGGTTAAGAAAAATAAAATTGTAATATTTGCCAATTATACAATTGTTCAAATATATTTTGGTTAACAATATACCTAGAATCTATAATTTAGGTAAACTGCTTGGATGAAAGGGCTTGAAATATTTTTTTTCTTTTTCATTATTTTGATTCTCTGATTCTTTAAGACAAACATTAAAATTTATATTACTTATATAATGCTAAGGATCGAAGGGGTTTCTTATTAAAGAATATTCTTTAACATTCTTATTAAAGGAATATTCTTGGTTTATTTTCTCCCAGGAATCAATAGAAAAAAGTTAAATTAACTATTTGAAAAGAATGTAAGTAGAGCTTTGACAACAGAATCAAGCCAACATCATTCATGGAGACAATCTCTTTCCTTTTCCTAAGACATATCGTGTTTACTTAATTCTACCTGTAACAAATTAGGATTACAGACACTTCATATCTATACTAACTTAGGTATGATTGGAGGGTAGAGAAAATTAATTCTAAGTCAATTAATATTTTTACAAACATAAAAATAACACAACTGTGAAATCAAGAAATTTACACATACCTTTTTTTTTATTTTGTGGTTTTAATTTTCAAGCTATAGTCATTACTCTTATGTGCTAAATGAATGCCTGAGGAAGTATATTGTCTCTGCTTATGGAAATACCTAAAACCATAAAAAAAATATGCAGTTATTCTAAGACAAGTGCAGAGCAACATGAATATCTCCAGAGGTATATTCATGGTCTAAATTTTGTTTAACTATTTTTTCTGGAACGGGATATTATTATTTAAATTTTCTTGTAAACACTTCCTGTCAGTAAGGCTAAGTATTAGAGCCTATACAGCTTTTGACTGGATCAGTGAGAAATAAACTAAAATATCTCCTCACTGCTGGTGGCTGGGGTTCCATTAGTATTGACTCTGTATCATAGGCTGTCATATGGCTTCTATGCTGTAAATGCCAAATTCCCTGTTTGTTTGTTTTTTCAGATATATTTTCTTCTTTGTCACCAATGTGCTGGGAAAGCCATGGCCTGAGATCCCCTTTGTGAAAACTATATTCTATCTTAGGACTTCACACAGGCTTTGGGTTTGGGTCTTGGTGGTCTTCCCCTGGGAGTAAAGAAAGTGCAAAGAAACTGTAGAAGGTATTAGCAATGTCTCCACAGGTCCTGAAGGAAGAGCCTCCTAAATGGCTTCATTGGCTGCCATTATGAGCAATATTCATGCTTCAAATGATCATTGCAGAATACTATCCCTCTTTATAGCCAGGGCCCTCTAAGGAAAGAGAACCAACAGGAGTTATACATATATATCATAATGTATATAATATATATAATATAAATGTTATGAGTTAATTTTTAACCAAAATTGGCTCATGTGACTGTAAAGATGGGCAAGAACAAATTCCCTAGGAAAGGTTGCAAATGAGAGCTCCAGTGAAACTTCCTGATGAACCCCCAAGGAAAAGCTGGACAGCTAAATTAAAGATGGAAACTCTCCATTCTGACTGCTGAAATCATCACTTCTTATTTTAAAGCCTTCAACTGATTGGATTAGACTTTTCTCATTGTTGAAGGAAATCCATAAATTGATTGTAGAAGTAATCAGCCAAAGATGCAATCAATTTACTGAATAATTAAATCCTCACAGTAACTTTCAGGCCAGTGCTTGCTTGACCAAACGTCTGGACACCATATCCTAGCCAACTTGACTATGTCAAGTTGGCAACAATACACATTTCCTTAAACCATATTTAATCTCTAAATAAAAACAATAACAGTCATAATTTCACCAAAAAATACTCAACAATCCTGTATACAACTGAAAACAAACTAAATTTCCCCAGTATAAGATGCAAGTCCTTGGGTAACATTCAATTCTAAATTTGATATATAACTTAAATTTAAGTAACATCATTTAATAAAGGAGTGTTAATATAGCCTTGCGGTAAGACAGTAAAGTTATATTGCTGGTCATACCAGCTGAAATCAAACTTTCTGGTGGTGTTTACTAAGAACTATTGAGTTCAAAACCATTTGTCAGCTTCAAACCAGGTACCAGGGGATGGGTTGATTTTCTCAAGAAATGATACTATGTCTGGAAGAGCAGCCATTGGAGTTGCCACCTGGTTAAGTGTATGATAATCCACCATCATCTTCAAAATCTATGTTTTCTTGCATATGTCAAATAGGAAAATTGAATGGGCATGTGGTGGAAATCATTGCCACTGTTTCCTCCAAGTCCTTGATGGTGGCACTATTCTCTGTAATCCTTCCAGGAATGTGGTATTGCTTTCAATCTACTATTTTTCTAGGGAGAAGCAGTTCTAGGGTAATCAACTTGGCCTTTCCTACCATAATACCCCTCACTCTACAAGTCAGGCATCCAATGTGAGGATTCTAATAGTTGCTGATTAGGCCTATTCCATTTATATATTCTGGACTAATAACCACAGATAGTTCTAAGGACCCAATGGACCCACTGTGAGATAAGCCTGAGCTAAAACTTTATTGATTACTTGACCTCCATAAGCCCCTACACAGTGACATTTTGGGTCTCCTGGAATTAATGTCACTTCCAAGCTTGGTGTCTATTAATCCCCTAAATATCTGAATATTTCCTTTTTCCCAAAGTACAGTTTTCCAGGCAAAAGCCACAGGTCTCTTTGGAGAAGGCCAGAAGGAAGATTAACATTATAAAATTTTGGCAGTGTAGAAAGATCATTCCCCAAGGGGACACAACCTTCCCTTCATTCAAGATATTCTGTGTCTTTAAACTGTCTCAAGTCTGGGAATTGATTAAGGAGACATGGCGCTCTGTTTTGTAATTCCAGTTAAACTTTTGTTCACTGAACCTAGAACTCTTCTACTTATAAAGATCAAATAAGAATTTAGTAGCCTGCCCATCTATTTCATGTCTAGATAACCCATGATCTAATAGCGAACACAATAGGTCTCTTCATGTCAGACTTTTCTGGTTACTGCCTTGACTCTGCTTTCCATTATGATATCTGTATTAGTCAGCCAAATGGGTGCTAATGTGAAATACCAGAAATGGGTTGGTCTTTATAAAGGGTATTTATTTGGGGTAGAAATCCACAGTTACCAGGCCACAAAGTGTAAGTTTTTTCTCTCACCAATGTCCATTGCCATGTATTGGAGCAAGACAGCTGCCAACGTTTGCCATGGTTCAAGCTTCTTGGGTTCCTCTCTTCCTGTGGCTGCATCTCTTCAGGCTTAGCTCCTCTGTTTCCTCCAGAAAGTCAGCTGTAGACTATCAGGTGAACAGCTTGCATCTGTTCTCCTGGGGCCTTCTCTACAACATCAAAACTCCAACATCAAAACTCCAACTTCAGAACTGCTGCAATTCTGTTCTTTGTGATGCCTTTTATATTTTCTTCCCCTACCAACCAAGAGGTGGGGCTCAATGCCCTACTACTGATGTGACCCAGTCAATGCCCTAATCATAACTTAAACATGCCCAGATTAACAGATCAGTTTACAAGCATGATCCAATTATATTTTTGGAATTCATAATTACATCAAATTGCCAAACGGCTACAGTATCCAAACCCATAATGCTCTCACTTGGCTTCTGTCAACCAGGGATTGGATCATCCCCATTGTGTTTAAGTTTCCAGGTTCTGACCCTGGACCAACAGCCCCAGCAACAGCAAAAGAGGAAGAGAGAAGCAGTCACTGCTGAGGAGTCCTAGCCTAACTTGAGAATCACCCATCCTCCACAGCTTCCATACCAGATGCCCTGAAGAAGGGGAGGGACACAGAGCATTCACCTGGTCATGTACCATCAATAAAAACACTGTAACCAGCAAAAAAAATAATAATTAGCAGAATTGATGAAGGAGTCCAGAAAATTGAAATAAGGAGAAAAATTTATAGATACCTCAGTAGCTCAGATAACACTGCCTATAGACCTAGGTGCTTAAAAATAGATAGGTTCACTATGAAAGGGAAATTATATTCAGTTATATGCGCTTATGTTCTGTTACAGCTTTTATTGTTGTGATCATGTAATTTTTTTATTTTAATAATTAAAATAAAATATCAAAACAATAATAAAAAAAAAAGTTTCCAGGTTCTGTGGCAGCTGTTTCCCCTTTGATATCTGGCCTATAGAGAAGAGGGATCACACAGCTCTTAAGGGATAATGGAGTTAGTCCCACAAATTTATTCTCACAGTCCTGGTGAAAGGTATTTCCTCTGGAAATTCCTGGTATAGATGAGCAGGTCTTACATGATACAACCCCTCTAACATTCCAATCTGTCTAAGCCTTTAGATCCATTCATCTATATTATGCCTGGTAAGTTCTGGCATTTCAACTTCAGGTAATGTAGGCCACCTTTTCGTCCATGCTTGGGCCAACCACCCTAACCATTAGAGCACTTTCTAACCCCTCAAAGTGCAAGAATTTATCCAGAATCTTTGCTTAGTGTGTCCATTTCAATAAATTCAGCCTGTTCTAATTTTATGTTCCTTCCAAAATTATCACATTCACTTAATATCCATTCTCAAAAATATTCCCATGATAGCTGTCAGTGTATACTGGAAAATTCAGGCAGTTCTGTTGGAGTGTAGTGCACCTCTTAACATGTCACACTTTGTACCACACCTTTTGAGGCCTGATGGGAATTCAGTATAGTTATAGGTGTAGAAGAAAATAGGGATGGTAGGGGTGTGTCATGAGAAGAACTAGAAGTGCCTTTTAAAACAACTTTCTCAGGACATTTCATTGCAGTTTCATCTGGTGAAACAGAACAGACAGTTAAGGGCTGTTTCCTCAGGGAAACTGTTTATATGTTTATCAGGCTCAGCATGGTTAATCTCTTTAGGTGGTTGAATGGCTTATTCCTTAAGGCAAATTAGAGATTGAGGTGCTGATTTCTCAGGGTAGGCATTACAAGTTTATCTGCAAAGACTCAGCAAGTTTAGCATTTCAATGTATGCACTTTCTTCATTATCAACAAATATATCCCCATTGCAATTATCATGAACCAATTCCTTTCCAATGAATGTTGATCATATCAACAGTGATTATAAGCATTATAATAGATTTTTATCAAATTTAAATGCTAAAAATTGCTGTAAAACTTTTGAATTAAGAATATTTGATAAGAGAAATGTGACAATTTTACTTCATATTGTTAATTACCTTTCATGCATCTTATTCATGGATTTTATATTTTGCCATTTTAAATCTTTGCTCAGATGACAATGTACAGTTTAAATGTAAGGAAAATCTGGCTTTCATTAGTGTAATTATATAATTTAATATGCTTATTAATTTTGGTTACAGTGTTTTATCAAATCAACACTGTGGGAATATTTGGACAATATCATTGTGGTCATCATGAAAAAGTAAACCCAATCTACAAAATTAAAATTTGCCAGTGTTTTCTATTTTCCTGTGAATATAAGCATTCATAAATAATCAAATTTATGTGAGAAATTCATTATTTTATATATTCGTGATATTTGTCTGATAATATTTAAATATATATATGATATGCATTCATATCAATTTAAGTATATTTGGCATATTTCTGTAAAGATGTACCTTGGCAGTTTTGAAAAAATATTCCACTGGCATTTTCATATAGATTTGTTGATTTTTAAAAAGCTATTTATGATTTATTCAATCTTATCAAAACCTCAACTTCAAAAAGTTTATATTTTCAAAATTGTAAACAATATTTTCTTAATTTTAATTATCTATCTACCACTATAGTTTCTCTATTGTATGTAAAAATGAAATTACATATTTTTTGAAATAAAATTTATAAATTTTTTAATCTACCTTTTTGAATTTGAAAAGGTAAAGTTCATGGAATAAATTATCAATGCTAATTTATTTCCAAGGTTATCTTTTTTTAAAAAAACAATTTATTGAAGTATATCATTCATACATGAACATACATAAACTATAAGTATTCAGTAAACATCAAGAATTTACAAAACAGACATGTATAACATCATAAAGGACTCCCACACATCATCCTCACACAAACACCCTGCGTTGTTGTGAAAAATCTGTTAATGTATCATGAAAAAGCATTGTCAAAATATCACTACTACTAACTATGGTCTGTATCTTCCTCCCCTATACATTTTTTAAAAGGATTTATTTATTTATTTATTTACCTTTATCCATTTTTACAGCCTCACATGTTTTGCTGTTTCTGTGTCCATTCGCTGGACGACTCTGTATCTGTTTCCTGCCTTCTCTTCTCATCCTTCTCCCATGTCTTCACTGGGATTTGATCCTTGGAACCTCTGATGTGGGAGAGAGCAGTCCTACTGCCTGTGCCACCTTATTTCCTGGTTTTTCAGCAAGTCTTATCTTGGCTCTCCCTTGTTTCACTCTCCTGTTACATCATCATCTTGCTGTGTTGCTCTCAGGGCCTGGCGTCATACCCGCTCGCAAGGCCTGGTGGCTCAACTGTTCACAGGGCCCGACAATGCACCTGCAGATGGGGCCTGGTGGCTCACCCACTCGTGGGGCCTGGCGGCACACCTGTTCACAAGGCCTGGTGGCCCACATGCCTTCTATATTTTTCTTTCTTTCTTTTTTTTACCAGGATTTCCCAGGAATCAAAACCAGGTCCCAACCATTAGAGTCTCATCTGTCCCCCTGTTGTATCCCTTAAGGTTGACCAAAGATACCTAGAGTTACAGTCATTTCCCATACAGGATGGTCATATAATAAATCAGGCTTAGTTTATCACCAGCTTTCCAAAAACCAGACCTAGGGAAAAAAACTAGGTCTAGGGACACATGCATGGTTTCTAATATAGCCAATGTTTAATCTACCCTGATTATCACAAAATCAGGACAGCGAGACTATTCGCACAAGGTTATCTTTTATTTTCCCTGCTCCAGGCCTGAATCAGCTGATTCTACAAGGAATCCCATATCGTATTTGTGGGTAAACTTCCTTAGAAACCAAGATGTAGACTTTAAGAGTATTGCTGCAGTTGGATTACCAGTCATTTTATTCTCTTTCAGGATGTACTTTATATAGGCATATACAATCATAGCCAGCATCATATCTTCAAAATATGCAAAGTGTAAATTAAGTCAAAATTAAAGGAGACATAAGAAATATACAATACTAACAAGAAACTTTATACTTACTTTTATTCCTAGCTTTCAGAACACAGAAAAAGTAAATGAGTATATGGAAGATATGAAAGATATACAGAATACATTTTATCTAATTGGCATAAATATAACACTGCACCCAATGATGATACAATTGTCACTTTTTCAAAATTACATGGAAGGTTTATGAAAAGTATACATTTGCTGTAGGTTAAAGAAATCACCTACAAATTTCAAAATATTGAAAAATCTAAAGTATATGTAAACTACAATGGAATGAAGCTAGATATCTATAACATGCATATAGTCAGAGAACTCTAGGTTCATGAGTATTCACTATCAATGTTGGACAACTCTCTATAGAATAGTAAAATAGGAAGCTAACTTCCTGAATGGAAACTAAGAGGACATTCTTTCTAATGGACATAGAAGCAAAATCCACAACAAATGTGAATGGAACATAGAGAAATATTAAATGGATAACACTTCATTAAAAAGGAGAATTAATCCACGTATAAAGTGTTGTTTAA
>JAQZBX010073781.1:0-14862 GCA_029593785.1 Cabassous unicinctus | reverse complement strand
AGACTATGGGACACAATCCAGGCACACCAACATACACATTATGGTGTCCCAGAAAGAATATCTGAAGAGACAATAGCTGAAAACTTACAAATTTGAGGCAAGACATGAATCTACAAATCTAAGACATTAAAAGAACTACAAAAAGGATAAATTCACAGAGACCTACACTGAGATATACTTCATGTGTCAACTTCACTAGGTTTTGATGTCCAGTTGTCTCGTCAAGCATGCAATGATCTTATTGTTACTGGGAATGTATTTCATAGGTGAATTTTATTTGAATCTATAATTGGTTAATTTTATCTACAAGCAACAAAGGATGTTGCCCTCTATAATGAGGGAAATTTCCCATCCAAGCATTCAGAAATCTTAAAAACCAAAACTGAGGGTTTCAGAAGTCATAAAGAAGAATTTCTGCATCACCTTCAACCAAGTAGCTTTCCCTTGGGAACATGGAATTGCCAGACTTCAGAATTACATTTACCAGAGTTTCCAGCTGTTGCCCTGTCCTATGGAATTTGGACTTGCCAGCTCATGGTCCAGTGAGCCAATTCCATATTAAAAATCTCTTAGTGTGTGTGTGTGTGTGTGTGTGTGTGTGTGTGTGTGTGTGTGTGTATCTCCTGTTGGCTCTTTTTATCTGGAGTACCCTGACTCAATGAAAATTTTGAATACAAGGGATAAAGAAAGAATCTTAAAAACAGTAAGAGAGAAGGGACTCATGTACATGGATCCTCAGTAAGGTTAAGTGCCAATTTTTCATCAGAAACTTAGAGGTCAGAAGGCAATGAGATGACAGAGAAAAATGAGTTGTATATTGTCATGAAATGGGTTTGGGATAGTAGGCTTTTAGTAAATGTGGCAGTTTGATATTGTTTATGATTTCCAAAGATAGATATTGGTTTATGTTTGTAAATGGGTGTGTTTCTGGGCATATTAGATTATATTGGATTCAGAGGTTTCACTTTTACTTGATTAAATAATGATTAAGGCTTTGGTTGGGCCATGTCAGTAGGACATTTGAGTCCCCACCCTCACAGAGACACCAAGTGCAGAGAAGTGATAAGGGAGTTTTGACCCTGGAGCCCCAGAAGTAAACACACAGAGAAGCAGATATGTAAGGAAGGAAAGAAGGTTCCAAGCCTGCTTTCAATAACAGAGGATGCAACATGTTCTGTGATATCTTACCCTGAAAAAATACCTGAAACTAATTCCAGTCTCCACAAAAATTTTCTAAGGCTTTTCCAAAGCAAAATTTTTTTTCTAAATCTCAATTAAATTAACTGTTTTTCATGAGAAATTTACCTTCTCGAGAAATGAAGTACTTCAGTAAACCTACCCAAAGTGATCTATTCATTAAATATTAGTTAAACTACATATTACTTATATGAAAAACAATTATGAAACTATAGTCTTTATTCTAGGAATCCCTAATATTTTGAAGGTTGTATTGTTTCACAGTTCTCAGGACATCTTTTAAATCTGATTTGATGTGACTTAGTCTGGATGGCCTTTCACTTTTGTGGTAGTAAAATATGTGCATTCTAGAACCAGGAAACATTGTTTTTCTTTGAATATAAAATTTCAGAACAAACATTTCTCTCTCTTTTTGAGTCACATTGATACTCTCAGCCAGAAAGGATGTTAGTAAATCACAAGGTGTCTTAGAAATAAAGAGCATTGATGATTCACTTGCTTCATATTCTCTACAGTTCAGCCCAGAACCACCAAAATCCACAAAAGAGTGAGGTGTCTGTAGAAAAGCATGAGGGTTGTGTATTAGTCATGATTCTCTAGGGAAACAGACCTGACAGGAGATATTTGTAAATACAATGAGATTTTATAAAATTCTTTCATGTGACCATGAGAGTGCAGAAGTCCAAATTCTCCAGGGCAGGTTGGAAATCAGGAATTCTGATGAAGGTCCTTGATGAGGGTCCATGAGATATTGGCTGTCTGAAATAGAGATGAGAATTCTTTCTCCCTGAATGCTGAAATCACTTTCCCTTTAAGGTCTTCAACTGATTAGATGAGACGTCACTCATTGCTGATGGTAATCTCCTTACTTAATTGTAGATATAATAAACCATCACTAGGAGATCCAGAGCTGCTTAAATGAAACTTTAATAAATTGGAGATTTATTAAAGATTTATTATAAATTGGAGAGGGGGTTTAATGCTCATATTATGAGAAAGAGGTAATGCTCTGAAATATAATCCACTTTGGGTGCATGTCATTAAACATGGAACCATGATAGCTCAGAAGAGATTTCCAGTCAAGTGTTTTGTCACTTCCAATTCAGAAATTGGGGTGGAAGAAGTTGATATCAATTAAATAAATGTGTGAGCATGCCAGGAGAGTGGATAAAAGAAGATAATAGGGGCTAGGATTTTTTCCCAATAGTTTACTGAGTTGTTCTTTGCAGAGGACAAGGGGAGGAGTGTCTAGACTAGTTTGGAAACAGGATACTAAGATGTCAGAGAAAGCAAGAAAAAAGTAAGCCCCCCGAACATAGGTGATGTTTCAATTCTTTGGTTACAATTAAGGATTTTTCTATGGGAAGATCATTGTTGAAGTTAGTAAGCAAGATTTATTTATGATGAATTAATGTTAATATTCATGTCAAAGGGTGAGGGAAGTATGAGGAAATGGTAACTGAACTTTCATTTCAATTGTGAAGAGAGAAAGGAGCAGGAGACCTGGTACTTGAGGGAAAGTAGGCACAAAAGTAAGGGTTGTGTAGTATTCAGGGGAGCACAAGAGAAGGTTATGCCAGAGAATGCAATGAAAATAATTAGTGTGATTTCTCCAATAGTAAAAATCTTAAAGTGCATATAGATAGAAGGTATTTTTGCATTTTGAAAAGTCATTAGAAATTCTTATCACCAACTTATCCCTAATCAAGCATTTTCTTCCTCATAAATGACCTTTATCCGAATTTGAAAGTGAAAGCACATGAATAGGGAGTTTTATTCATCTGACTTTGTTCCTAGAGAAAAAGCATTTATTATTTACAGTAAAATTGTAGGCCCTGTGAAAATTTTTGAAGAACTGGAGAGACAAGAACACATGAAGAGGGTAGCTTTTTCTTTTAACTGAGAATCAAAGAAATGATACAAGATTGATTATGATAATTAGGATTTGGAGGCCCATGATAAAACTGAGTATGGCCACCTAGAACCAGGAGGAGTCATGTTGGGATTGTAATTCAGTATAGCATTTCAAGGGGACCATGTTCATGCTATTGGCCTGCCTAACCTTATATCTTCTAATGAATACCTGAGTTCTTTAAAGATGAAAGAGGAAGAATATAATGATCCTAAGTTTTGTATGCAGCCTGTGAAATTTTCCAAAATGCTATACATTTCTGCAAGATTTTCTGCTATTTTAATGAATAATAGGCCTATCCCTTTTACTTAATCAGTGCTTGTTATGTAGGAAGCACTTTACACATTAGCTCATTCATCTCTTCAAACTTATTACAGTTTGTTAAAGCATTTTAGAGATGGGTAAATTGAGTTCATTGGGAGGAATTGGAATAAACAAACCCCTAGTCACAGTTAAAATTGTCAGGTCACAGATGTTGCTTCCAATGTGATGAGTTTGTAGATTTATAGAAATTCGAGAAGAGTGTTTTTGTTATGATTTCTGAAATGAAAATTTTATAATCATACTCTGGAAATCATAAATACCAGTTTTTCATGCAATAGGCAAATTATATCACACCACAAATCATGTGATATTGTCTTACATAAAGTTACATATGTTACCTAATGTTACATAAGTTACATAATGAAATTTATGTATTCAGTTTGTGAAAGTCTGCAAGTACATCTGATATATAGATACCACATCAGCCTGCAGAATGATCTAACAGGAATTTCAAATATTATTGCAGGTTTCTATCCACACAGATCCTCTATCCCTCAGTTCTGTCCTCAAAACCATTTCACAGAAATTTTGGTGGAAATAGCCCTGTCTAAAATGGAATGTCTGTGATGTTTTAGGAAGCAGTGACCTTCAAAGATGTAGCTATAGACTTCACCCAGGAAGAGTGGAGCATGATGGACACATTCCAGAGAAAGATGTTCAGAGAGGTGATGCTGGAGATTATGAATAATCTGGTTTCCATTGTTGAGTATGATACAATTTATTATTTATTCATTAACTATCTAACTATCTTTATTCTTATCCATGACTGTTTTTCTGTCTAATCTATATCATATATCCTTTATCTATTCAATAAGTATCTGGAAAATCTTCCTCATAAACTACTCCAATCTCTACCTTTATCCTTTCATAACACTTAAAACTATCTGGAAAAATCTGATTCTTCATTTTTTATTTATCATGTTTTTTCACACCAGTGGAATCTAAACTTCCTGACTAAAACTTTATGTATTTATTGCTACTCAATCTCCAATACTGAGAAATGTGCTGAGAATTCAATGTATGTTATTTAAATGGATATATACATTGATTAAATATTATCTAAATGGTTACTATACTTTAGGGACAATGTTTATTTTCACCACACAGTAGAAAAATAACAGGCATACATATTTCCATATATAACTAATATTTTTTGGTGGACTTTATGTTTATTGGATTCTTTTAAAAAATACTATACAACCACTCTGGAAACAATTTTTCCTATCTTGGAAAGAGTGAAGATCCTGCAGTATTTGAAATTGTGCATGGTCCTCAATGACTACAGATCCTTACTGTCTTATGATGAATGGCCAAACATCCTTTGCTGTTGAAGTATTGTCAATATCCTGTATTCAATATGTGTTTCCCAATGCTGACCTTTAATGTTTATTCTTCTTCATAGCCTGTCCTGGACTTAAAGACAGTGTAATACTATAAGCACATAATACAAAATCTATTGTATCTATTTCCCATAAACAGGGCATCAACTCTGAAATCAGATATGATTTCCCATTTGGAGAAGGGAAAGGAACTGTGGTAAGAAATATTAGGATTTCTCCAAGAGCAGAGACCAGGTGAGCACCAGGAAACCTTGCTTTTGTACAGGAAGGGCTTGGAGGAAAATTAGTAGATCCTTGGAAATATCAATGGAACCTTTCCATAAGTGAGCACTATTCTCTTAAATGTTGGCAAGGAAAAAGGGCAAGAAACCCTCAATTGATGTCATTATTCTCCACATGTATTAATATCAATTATATTATCCATCTGTCATTGTCTTTGAATATACTTATTGCAGTGAAATTTTCACATGATTCCATTGCTATGGTCCTCCCCTTTGAAGATTATCCTCATTTTAACTCCACAATATTCAATCTTAATTATAAGTATACCTTAATTTTGCATTCTTTCCCTATCTAATTGACAATATTTGAAGCACATCAAATCAGCATTGGGGTTTTCCAAATTTTTCATTCTGTTAATGCTGCTCTACAAATGCAGTTTATTTTTCTCAATCATTTCAGGAAAGGAATGTTACCTTGGAAAACAAGAAATTATGTACATGCAACATATATGCAGGAGGGATGCATCCATCACCTTGTCAATGGTAAGTCTCATGGATATGAACCCTGGTCATCCAAATAGAGAATAGGGAAAGGAATAAGTAAGGAATTCAGAACAATCACCTTATTGTAATTAAAGGAGTGATTAAGCACTGTTTCAGCAAAAAGTTTTGGAAAGTTTAAGTTGAGGATAATATTAATTTGATCTCAAAACTATAATATGAGGTATTATGAAAAGACAATTGAATAAACATGGGCATATACCTAGTCTTTGTAATATAATGGAGTTTACAAAACTAATTAAATAGCTGTGAAATTGAGATGTTATGAAAAAGAAGATGTTAATGCAGGAGATTGACACACCATGTTAATGTAAATAAAATGTTTAAATTTTTAGCTGGAGACTCACTGAATGATTATTCTAGAATTCATACATAGAGAATTGACTTAATGCATATTTGTGAGTGAACATTTAACTCTCTTTCTTCTCCTTCCCAGCAGCAGAGTTCTCACACTCTTGAGGATCCCTATAAATGTAATGAATTGGAAGATTTCATTCACAGTCACACAATAATTAAATATATGTTTCCTTGTATGAGAGTGAAATCCAATATCAGAGAACAATTTTATGAAGTCCTCAGTGATGAGCCATCCCAATCAATGTAAACAAATTCACAGTAAAAGTAAATCATTTAACTGCCATCTGTGTGGGAAATCCTCCACTCATAGGTCTAACCTTAAACTACATGAGAGAAATCACACTGGAGAGAAACCTTATGAATGTCATCAATGTGGGAAAGCCTTCAGAAATATTTCTGTTGTTAGACTACATGATAGAACTCACATTGGGAAAAACTGTATGAATTCAGAGAGAAACTTTATGAATGTCATCTATGTGGGAAAACCTTCAGGAAGAGTTCTAACCTTAGAAAACATGAGAGAACTCAACCTGGAGAGAAACCACATGAATGCTATCTATGTGGGAAATCCTTTAGTCAAAGTTCTCACCTCAGAAAACATGAGAATACTCACACTTGTAGAGAAAACTTATGAATGTCTTCTTTGTGGGAAAGACTTTAGTCAGTATTATACCTTTAAACAATATGAAAGAAGTCACACTATAAATGTAATGAATACATAAAAGTCTTCAACCTCAGCTCTATTGTTTAAACAAGTAGCATCTACACAGGAGTACAATTCTATGTCAATGTAATCAATGCAAAATGCCTTTATTTATTTAAACTTAAAAAGTGTGAGTGACTTACACTAGGAAGAACTCTATGTCTATAGAGACCAGGAGAACATTTAAGCTCAGCTCCAGCCTAAGAGCACTCAAGATAAACACAGAATAATGACAACTCCTAAAACAGAAAATTAGACAGGAAACTCTTTGACAGGAGCAGGAAACCCTATGGGAATAGCTGATAATTTGTGCTAGTGCAGATATTCAATGAAATAAACAAGTAAAATACTTTACTTGTATCTCAGCATAAGGAATGAAGGAAATTTTTAGTGGTTTCAAATTTCTTCAACAGCATGTAGGGTTTCATACTGAAGTAAGGACATTGCCAAAATTAAAGTGAAATAGCATTCAGCTAATATTCACTTCAGAAATATCAGAGTGGGGAAATTTTTCAAAAGAATGTTTTCCCACACTATTCAAAATATGCTGTTCATAATAATGATTACAAAAAATGCTTAAGATTGTCAAAAATAAATTTCTCTTAGACAACACAGTTTCCCATTAAACATTACTGATTTACAAAACAACTTACTTTGATCATGAATAAATATGTTTTAAGTCAATTCTTACTTACAAAGAATATTTTTTTAAAATTTTGAGGGAAAATTCACATAACATAATTAATGATTTTACACTGTAGAATTCAGTGGCATTTAGTGCATTCATCATGTTGTAAAACTATCACCCGTCTCTAGTTCCAAAATATTTTGGTTATGTTAAATATAGCCCTGTACCATTTAACCACCAATTCCACAACCCCCTTCTCCCTTCCCCTGCTAACCACTTCTCTGCATTCTCCATCTATGGATTTAATCTTTGGGATATTTCATAGAAATGGAATCATGCAATATGTGATCTTTTCCATCAGGCTTCTTTTACTTATATTCTAAATTTATCCATGTTGTAACATATTTCATTATATCATTAGTTTTTATTGTAAAATAATATTTCCTATTGTGGTTATGCCATAGTTCATTTATCCATTCACCCATTGATGAACATTGGGGTTGTTTATAACTTTTGTCTATTGTGAATAATGCTGCTAAGAACGTTCATATAAAAATATGTGTTTGATATCTGTTTTTAATAGTTTGGGTTATATATCTATGAGTGGGATTTCTGGAGCACCTGGTAATTCTAAAATTAAGTTTGAGCAAGCACCAAAATGCTATCCAGAGTGGCTTCAGCATTTTATATTCCTATCAGAAAAAAGTTAAGGTCCCAATTTCTCCACATCATCCACAACAATTGTTAGTTTCTTTTTATAAAAAATTTTACTTTACATCACTTTATCATAGAAGTGTGCTGTATTAGGGAACATTATTGAGATATAATTCACAAAAACAAATCCACACTGTAAAAGTGAGCAATTCAATGATTTTAAGTATATTAACAGATATGTACAATCATCACCACAGTCTATTTTGGAACTTTTCCTTCTCTGCATAACAATAAAATCCCTACACTGACAAAACTAAATATGAGAAGATGTGGAAACACAGGAACTCCCATTTATTCCTGGTGTGAAAGCAAAATATTAATGGCAATTTGGAAGACCTTGACAGTTTCTTAACATACTAAACAAGCAATCATCCTCCTAAGTTTTTCCAAATAACTTGAAAATTCATGTCCACAAAGAAGACCAACCAATGTATATAGAAACATTTTTAATAGTTGTAAAAAATGGGAAGCAACCAAAATGTCTTTGAATAGATTAATGGATAAACATATTCTGGTACTTCCATACAATGCAGTTGTAGTATTATTCAACAATGAAAAGAAAGGAATTATCAAGCCACAAAAGATCATGGAGGAGCCATAAGTACATATTGCCATCAAAGAATCAAATATGAAAAGGCCACATCCTATGTAATTCCCACTTTATGACATTTAGGAAAAACCCAAACTGGAAAGACCATTAAATATTGGTGGTTGCCAGGGAGTTGGGGTGGAGGAGAACATAAATGCAGGTCAAGTTAAGCAGTGAATATATTTTATAAGATAATTTAATAGTGGATACATGATATGCATAGGTTAAAACCCATAGAACTGTGCAACACAGACAGAAACATCACGTAATCTATGGATTTTAGTTAATAGCAGCACATCAATATTGGTCCATCAACTAGACAAATTAACAACACTAATGCAAGATGCTAACAATAGGGAAACTGTGTAGGAGGAGAAGGGGTATATGGGAATTCTCTACAAATTCTGCTCATATTTTCTGTAAATGTAAGAATGCTTTTAAAATAAAGCTTATTAATTGAAAAATGAAATCTCATGCTCTTCCTATTCCTACTATATTTTCCCTCAAACCCAAATAACCATTAATCCACTTTCTGTCTCTATATTTTCCTTTTCTCACTTTTCTGATGAATGTAATAATATAATATGTCATCTCCTGTTACCAACTACTTTCACTTAGCATAAAGTTTCCAAGGTTTTTCCAAATTGTAGAAGTGACAGCAATTATTCATTTTTATGGCTAATATATATTCCAATGTATAGCTATATCACATTTTATTTTTCCATTCAACAGAGGGTTGACATTTCTGTTGTTATGACACTTAATAACAGCAGAATTCTAAAATATTCTGCTACAAATATTTGCAAACCATTTTTTATGTAAATGTGTTTTAATTTCTCTTGTGTATATGTAAATGAGTGGAATTGTAGGGTGTCAGTATGACTCTATGTTTTATAACTTAAGGAATATCCAGACTGCTTTCCAAAGCAGTTTCACTGTTTTACATTCAATACTGAAATATTTGAGTGTTCTCATTTGTCCAAATCCATATAAACACTTGACAATGTTTAACTTTTTAATTCCAGCCATCCTGGTGGTTTTGATGTTGTATCTCATTGTGGTTTTTGTCTGCATTTCCCTGATGACTAAAGATGTCAATCAACTTTTCATGTGTGTATTGTTCATTTGTATGTCTTCCTTAGAAAAATACCTATTCAGATACTTTGAACATTTTTGTTATAATTTTTATTTTAGTAATATATATAAAACTAAAATTTTCCCATTTTAACCTCTTTCAAGTAGACAATTCAGTGGTACTGTTTCCATTCACAATATTGTGCTAGTCACCAACCTCTAATTCCAAACAATTTTATCTCCTCAGAAAGAAACTGTGAAACCATTAAATAATAATTCCACTTTCCCTTCCTTTCACTCCCACCACTGTTAAGCTTTAATATAATATTTGACTCACCATGTTTTTCATTTTAAGAGAGATCATATGATGTTTGTATTTTGGTGTTTGGAGTATATTACTCAAAATGATGTCTCCAAACTTTATCCATGTTATAGCTTGTATCAAAATTTCATTCATTTATAGAGCTGAATTCTACTGTATGCATATATTACATCATTATCCATTCATCTGCTGATAGACACTTTGGCTGCTTTCACATTTTGGCCATTGTGAATAAAGCTGCTATAAACATTTGTGTACAAATATCCATTCACATCCCTATTTTCAAGTCTTTTGGGCATATACCAAGAGTGTGATTGTCAGGTCATATGGTAGCCCAATGTTCAACTTTCTGAAGCAGCTGCATCATTTTATAATGCCCATCAAATATAAGGGTTCCAATTTCTCTGCATCTTTGCCCACACATATTATTTCCTTTTTTAAAATAATAACCATTCTAGTGAGTGTTAACTGGTATTTCATTGTGGTCTAGATTTCATTTCCCTGATAATCAATATATTGAGCATCTTTTCATGTGCTTATTGGCCTTTTGAATATCCTCTTTGAAGAAATGTATATTGAAGTCCTGGGCCCAATTTTTTAATTGGGTTATTTGTCTTTTCTTATGACTCTGTAAATATTTTGGATATTATACCCCTATCAGATATATTGTTAGTAATTATTCACATTCTGTAGTTTGTATTTCACTGTCTTGAGAGTTTCCTGTGACATACAAAAGTTTTAAATTTTGACATAGTCCATTTTATCTTTTTTTTCTTTTATAAATCATGTTTTTCTTGTCATATTTAAGAAACCACTACCAAATCCAAATTTATAAAGTTTGCCCCTATGTTTTCTCCACATATTTCCATGGCTTTTGTTATTATGCTGAGATATTGATCCATTTAGAATTAATTTTTGTATATGGTGTGATGTAGAGATCCACTTTTATTCTTTTCCAAGTGGAATTCTGGTCTCCCTGAAACATTTGTTAAGGAGACAGTCTTTCCTCAATTAATGTTGTTGGTGTTCTTGACAAAAGTCAGTACACCATAGATGTATGGGTTTATTTCTGAGCTCTCAATTTTGTTCCATTGCCCTATTCATTTTTCTTAATTTCATCATCATCCTGTTTGGTTATTGTGGAATTGATGTAAGTTTTGATATCAGGAAATGTGAAACCTCCAAATATGTTCTTATAAAATACTTTAAAATACTGATGTGGCTGTTTGGAGCCCCTTGCATTTCTATATGAATATTAGGACTGGATTTTCCATTTGTGCAAAAATGTCTGCTGGGACTTTTAAAGAAATTGTTTATGCACATCTCAACAGGAAATCATTGACTGTCAAAGTAAATATTACCTCAAATAGCAGAGCTCCTGAGGGCTCCAGAGTCATCCAGACTCTATAGACAGGGCAGACACCTCAGGAGTTTTGTGCCCTGCCCTTGGGGACTACTTTAGAATTTACACTCCTCTGTGATAGAGTAGGACTCAGTTGTGTTTTCCCTACACATGGCTCTGCTGCCCCTCTATTTGAGCCTACAGTTAGTACCAGAGTTGATAATTGTATATCCAAGAGACTTAAATCTTTGGGCTGACCATGTGTCATTTGGGGCTTGAATATCAACAAACTTGCAACCCTTACTCTTCAGTTTACTGGACTCACCCAGGACAAATAACAAGAAGAAGATGACTGACAAAGACCATCTCAAGGAAGAGAGAGAGTCTGCAACTACAAGCAAGAAAGTCCCATCCATCTGCCCCATGTGACCTAAATACCTTCTCAAATTAGAGGTGGAGTGGGCATTGTTAGATCCCTGTTCAATGAGGCTCAAAGGCAGATCAGTTCAGAGGAAGTTTATTAGATCACTGAGTGGTAGGGGTCTGAAGCGAGACTTCAGCCTGCTGAACTGATTTTAGTTTGCATTTAAATAGCTTGGGAGTGGGGCACTAAGCCATAACAGTGAAAAAGGGCTGACCTTTACCTTGCTAGGGAGGGGACCTTCTAAGATGAGGAATATGTGTCAGAATCCTCAATAAGATGTTTGACAATCTTGAGATAGGTTTTAAAATTCATTGAAGTATATCACTTATACATGAGCATATATAAACAATAAGTGTATAGCAATAGTTGTGAACTTATGAAACAAACATACATAACATCATACAGTGCTCTCATACCTCACCCTACCACCAATACCTTGCATTGTGGTTAAACATTTTTAACTAATGATTAAAGAGCATCCTCAAAATATTACTACTAACCAAAGTATTTTCCCTAGGTATTGAGGTAAAACATACACTGTTTTTTCAGGGGCAGAGGGTGAGGGTTTTGGCCTTTTGTCATTGGGGCAGGGGAGACTTGCTGGAGCTAGTTTGGGGTTATAGGAGGGTCATTTTGATGGATGGGGCTAACATTTAGCCATTTGTCATTGGGACAGGGGATACTGGCTGGAGCCAGCTGGGGGTCATGGGTGGGTTATTTCACCAAATGGGGCTAACAGGCATCACCATCACAGAATCTTTAGGATTATGGAATGGATGATGGACTAGAGGAGACTTACAGTTGTTCTACTATAGACTTGTGATCCTAGCAATAGAAGAACCTTTATCATGGATATGGAGACAGTGACTACTGGAGGTTCTAAGGGGAGGGAGTGGGAAAAATAGATGTAATTTGGGGGCATTTTTGTGACTTTTGAATTATCCTGAATGACATTTCAATGACAGATACAGGCTATTGTATATCATGTAATAACTTGCAAAAACATACAGGAGAGAGTATAAACTACAATGTGAACTATAATCATAGCTTAGTGGCAATGCTCCAAGATGTGTTCATCAATTGTGACAAATGTGCCATACTAATGAAGGATGTTGCTGATGTGGGAAAATGTGGGAAGGCTATGGAGTGGGGCATATGGAAATGCCCTATATTTGTGTATGTAACATTTATGTAATCTGAGTTTCTTTTAAAAAAAATTAAAAAGTATACTAAAAATATTGATTTGCCTATTTGGGCCCCTTGCAATTCCATATGAATATTAGGACTGGAATTTCCAATTGTGCAAAAATATCTGCTGGAATTTTTATAGATATTGTTTTGATCTGTAAATCCTTTTGGGCAGTATGGACATCTTAATAATAATAGTGTCTTCCTACCCATGAACATGGCTATACATTGGCTCTCTTTAATTATTTTCAGCTTTATTTTGTTGTTTTCATTGTACAAATTTTTCACTTCTTTTGTTAAATTTATTCCTAGATAATTTATTCTTCAGAAACTTTTTGAATGGACTTTAAAACAGTTTTCCATTTCAGAATATTCTTGGCTGATGGATAGACATACAACTAATTTTTTGCCTATTGGTCCTCTAAGCTGTGACTTTACTGAACTTTTTCATTAGCTATATGACTTTTCTTGTGGATTCCATGGGTTTTTCTATATAAGAATCACATTATCTGATAGTAGAAATAGTTTTATTTCTTCCTTTCCAATTTGGATGCTTTTCCTTTGTTTTTCTTGCCTAAGTGATCTGCAAAAGACTTCTAATTCCATATTTTAAAGCAATGCTGAAATTGATCATGCTTGCCTCCTTCCTGAGCTCAGGGGAAAGCTTTCAGTTTTTCACAAATGAATTTAATGTTAACTAGAGATTTTTCATATATGCTCTCTATCATGTTGAGGAAATTGACATCTATTCTTTATCTGAAAAACTACAGAATTTTGACTAATGCCTTTTCTGCAAGAGTTTAGTTGTTTCCCTTGTTCTTTTGATGTGTTGTATTACAAAGATTGATTTCTTATATTGATCCACCCTTGCAAATCCTGGGATATCCCACTTGGTCAAAGTGTATAATTTTTAAAAATATTCCATAGTATTCAATATATTCATACTTTTGAGGATTTTTAAATCCCTATTTAGTAGGAAATGATTTCTAGATTACTTGTAATGTTTTTAATCTGGCTTTGGCATTAGGTCAATGTTAGCCTCATAGAATGAATTAGGAAGAGCTTCTTCCTCTACAATTTTTGGGAAAGTTTGAGAAGAGTTTGTTTTAATACTTCTTGGAATGTTCAGTAGAATTTACAAGTGAATTAATCTGTTCCTGGCCTTTTTTTCTTGTGAGGATATTTATTATGCATATCTTCCATTTCTTTTTGTATGATTTTAGGTAACTTGGGTGTTTCTAGGGATTTGTCTATTTCCTCGAGATTATCTCATTTGTTGGTGTATAATTCTGCATAGTATTCTCTTACAAACCTTTTAATTCCTGCAAGATCAGTTCTAATATTGACATTTCATTTTGGATTATAATTATTTCTGTCTTCTCTCTTTTTTCCTTTGCCAGTGTAGTAAAGGTTGACCAATTTTATTGATTTCCTCAAAGAATCAGCTTTGAGTTTCTTTGATTCTCTCAATTATTATCTATGTAAATTTATCTATTGTCTAATCATTCAATTAATTTTTGGTTTAGTTTGATCTTTTTCTACTGCATCCAATGTGACATTTTAAAGGATTTGTGGAGAAGGAAAAAGATGGCATCGGATTAGGAGGGCGACTGCAAGCAGCTCCCAGATCTAGGCAGAGAGTGGACAGGGTGCGGCACGGGTGTCTGCGCTGTGGGTGTGTGGAGTAAGAAGCTTGGGACATCTATCTGGACAGATCGATGGTGTGGACTGAACCACAGAGATTCGAACATAGAAAGAAGCAAGAAGATAAAATAAGAAGAAAAAGTATCATAGAGCAAACTTTACACACACACAGAACTACCAGCTAAATAAAACTCTAGAGCAGAGAGAGAAGCTAATCAACTGAATAAATCCATCAAGATAAAATGATGACTAGAGGGCAACAAAAAATTACAAACCACACTGAGAAACAGGAAAACATGGACCAATCCAATGAACAAACTAA